>JARFJB010001400.1:4920000-5207500 GCA_036346205.1 Vesta saturnalis
GAATAAATATAACCGCCACCCTATCTTAGATTAGGGCACTCATTAGATAGGGAGACGTAGTTAAACTTACTTTACGTTTACACACTTGAACAGACGTCTCTCCAATTCTTGCTACGGAATCTGAAATTGTTATACTACAAAATACAAGAAAAATTAATAGCCAGGATCTTAGCGCTTGCTCAATTCGGAATTTTATTCTAATTCAGTGTGTTGGTCTGTCTCAAATAATAACCAAAATAAAAGAAAACAAACAAAAACATTTACCCCATTGTCTTAAATTACGACATCTACGGGATGGATTTTTACACACACAAAATGAAGACAGAGCTTATAGCTAATGAACGTCTCGATAAACCAAAAACATCGGTATGCATACCAAATGTCCTTAAAGTATACAAATATCGGCAATGTAATTATCCCAATAATGGATTTTCGTATTTTACCCTTATAAATAATTTCCAAACCTTATGTTAAATTGTTACCTTAAATTAAAATTATTCTAAACGTAGCTGTTTGCTAAGACGCCGTCAAATTTTAATGATTTTATATAACTGGACTATAACCAAAACTCAAAATTCCACATAAGCAAATTTCATTACACTTGAATTCAGAGTTAATTCGGTTCTTTATTTATTTAAATTATCAAACTAAATAATCCAAATACTTAATGACCTTTACCAAGAAAGCTAGAATAAGCGTTCTGAGTTGAGTGTAAAATTTCTTAATTCAACTGTTATCTTAATACATATGAGAACGATTCAAAGCTGTGCTTTACCTTAAAATGTCTTACGTACAACACGGATAACCGCTTCTACCCCAGCCTTCATACGGTAACGGGTTGCACAGAAAACTCATTCAATAATAAACCAACGTGTCCTTTATAACACAATAAACTGTTCCCTTTTATATGCATAACCGTACACGAACTCTTCCAAGTTCGAAAATTGAGGATGCTTATCTCACATTCACGGACTAGGACAAATTCCCTAACTGCTTTAATCTCCGCACCACATTGCTAAAAAATTCATGAAAGTACACCCGTTTCACTGAAGGACTACTAAAATCACTAAATTATTTATTGTAACTGCCCTTTTAACTGTGTTACTTCGTTGTAATAAACCTTAAATTGGCAAACTACCTAGGCCTAATTTCGTATTTTTCTTTTCGCATATCAACAACTGTGTGCTAGAAGTAGTCCCCATTAGGAACGATTACATTGCCAAATAACAGTATTTAACTTAGTTAAAGTTGTAATAATTTTGATTAACATGTAATTATATCAATAAGCAATACTTCAATTAAAGTGTCAATATCCAAAGAATATCAAATAAATTAATACGACGTCATCCGCATATATATATATATATATATATATATATATATATATATATATATACACTAGCAGTAATTTTTTTAAATAGTTATTCTGCTATTCCGGGAGGAGACAAATCCAACAAATCAAAAATCTTGAAAACCGTTCTTGAATTACAAGTGGTGTAAATAACACGATTTTGCGACTTTGTTTGATAGATATATAGATAATCCTTTCACACAGTGTAACTTAAATTTATGCTTCAACGCTTAATCACCAACTTCTGTTTTGGCAAATCTTAAGACTAAGTGCGTCTGAATAAAAATAACGAACGAAATTACCTTCAATGTATACGTGAAAATAGACAATTTTTAATTTCTGCAACACTATAAGCAGTGAGCCTCAAACTTTAAATTTTAATTTGATTAAAATACAACAGATCTCAAACCTAGACATATGAGTTCATTTCTGAAATTAGGCTTACTTAAAAACATAAAAGTCATGTTAATCAAAACCTACAACCATAGAACAAATGCCTTTCCTACTATTACTATGTAGCTAAATTTCTACAACACGGTGACAATGTTGCACTTTGTTCATACATGAGGACGTATTTTTTTAAATCTACCTAGCCATGAAAATGACTTCCCGCAAACAAATTGTTTGGCTATCAAACAACTGCTGATGTAGTAACTACTATCGCGTAATTCCATATGGTTTCGTACCATTGTTTAATGTTTTACGATATTTTTGGTTCGAAAAATGAATGAATTTCACCGTGAGCATCGGGCGGTTATAGTTTCTCACTGAAGTAAAATATTGGCCAATATAATTGTTATGAGGTCGAGATTGGATTCAGGACAATCCAAGGTCAGGAAGACCGGACGAGGCAATAAATGGGAAAGCCATTGTTGAAAATTAACTGCTGTCTGATCGACCAATGAAAATTATAGTGTTTCCAAACGAAGCTGGAGTGTCTTAAACTACAATATTCATGATTGTACGAATATTTGGGCATGAAAAAAGTATCTGCTCCATGGATTCCCCGACTCCAGAAACTGCTGAGGAAATAAATCTGTCAAGAGCATTTGGACGCTTTAGCAAACGATGGAAATTATTTTTCGCAGATTGTCACAGGCGATAAACTGTGCATTTTCCATTGGACCCAAAAAGACAAAAACAAAATTTTCGCGTGCAAAGATTAGGACGGTTTTTTGGAACTGTGAGGGCATTGGGCTTATTGAATACATGCCAAAGGGACCACAATCAATGATGAGGTGTATGGAAGCACGATTGAGCTCTTGAAGCTGGCCCTTAAAGAAAAACGACGTAATTCCTGGTGAAGAAAACTGCTCCTTTTACCTAACTACCATGCGACTTCTTTTGAAAAGCGCGGTAGAACCGTTTTTTGAAGCGCAAACAAATGAATTTTTTTAATGGAATGAAACAGCTGGAGAAACGCTGATTTGTGTGTTAGTGTATATTGTAGCGTCCCCCAGGTATCCTATCGTGGAAATTGTAATTTAAACTTATTTGCACGATGAAAATGCAAAACAAAATAATCGCTAAGTGATTTTTCTTGACTTGACTGACAATAATGTTACTATTACTAAAATTAATTGCTTACGTTACACTGACTTTCCTGGCAATAATTAAAATATTAGAATTTATTTACAAGTCTGATATTTAAATACTCGCAAACCTCAAATCTGATCAAAAGAATTGGCCGTCTAGTGGTAGGTACGTTGTGATATTTGAATTAGATAGGTTAGATAAGGTTAAGTGTTGCATCATGTGGGGCAGGTAAAAAAATGAAGCTACTCAAATTAAAGTTAACGAGCTTTGCGCAATGGTGCTTCAACCCGTACCATTGTGGGAAAAAACCACCAATAAAACCTACTTTATTCAGAAATAAGTAATGGTACATGAATAAATCAAATAACAAAAAAAAAACAATGAAAGGGTTAAATACGTAACAAAAGACCATTAAATCGGGTTAAAGGGCGTGCAGAATTATAACATTAAGAGAAAAATAAATACAAAGCAGTTTAGCTACACACAATAAAAAAAAACACAGTTGTGTCATAAATCAGAATAAAAATTGTAATACCAAACACGTGGCCCTCTAAAACCAATCATGTTGGTCTTTAAGTAAATAAACAAATAAAACAATAAGGCAACATATAAAATACGACAACAGTAAAATTGCGCAGGTGATAATAAGGTAAATGTAAGGACAAACAAAAAAATATGTAAGAAATTTACGCATACACAATTGTTTAGTGATTAATAAAGCACAAAATACATATGTAACATTACAATAAATTATATAAAGCGAAATCCGAAAGGGAAAATTCGAGATGTTTAATGGTCATCTGGACCCGGGAGTATGTACATACTCAGCAATTGCCTATTTATAATTATAACCAAGCGGTATCCTGTACCCTTTCGTCAGGCCCACCTCTACACAAATATAAATATAAACAACAAACAACAATGCTAATTCACCTAATACAAGAGTGAGGGAGCCTTGTACTGTCTTTTATTTTGGCAGCTTAATGAGCCCGCGTGCGAATGAAATACCTTTACAAGGCAATGTTTGATTTTTAATACGTTACATAGGCTTGTAAAATTATTTTCTGCAAGCTTTCATTTATATAAAAATACCTACTTACACTTGAATATATTCCCTTCAGTTAAACATCACAAGTTAAGATACGCGGTTTAAAACTCGGCAATGCGACGATTAATTATAGATTAATTTTTGAAAAAATTTACATTAAAACATACACAAAAAGAAAAGAACGAAATAGCGTTTTAGTTGTGCTAAAAGGTACACAGTAAAATCTTTATAGAGCGAACGGTTTTCAACGGGAGTTTCTAATTGAACGAAATAAAAGCAATCCGGCTCAATCAAATTTCAACAGCAACTGCCTTTCCCTCCGATTTTAAACTAACTATATTTACCCCCGTTATTGCAAGTAATAATAAAAAAACAAGAAATTATTTTGTGGGAACATTTTTCGCATTCCTAACAGAACGAAATCTTAATTTTAAAAATATGCATTCGCCCATAACAAACCCTACATTTCATATCAAATTTCATACTGCCAAACAAAGACGTCTTTGACTGCAGTGTGTACCGACCTAACTAATTATTAAACTGGTGACATTTTACATCAAGAATGTGCGCATAAGAATTTCCAATGATTCGTTATGCCCCTTCAGTAAAGCAGCCTTTAAGCGTACACCTGTGTTTTTCAACCCTTAGCCAAATATCAGTTACATACATTCCCACATTTCTTACATAAAAGTATACAAATAAAGTATTCCGAAAACATTAGCAAATTACGACATATTATCAAGATATTAAAAATCCACTAATTATCTTTTCTATCGCGGTAACAATGGCGATTTGAGTAGTGAAAAACAGTTTTTTTGCCCTAACATGTTGAAAGGAGTTTTAAAACCCTACAAATTTTAAGATGTTAGATTCCGCTAAAAAGATGTTATTCCAAGATGTTAGTCTGAGATATTGAAAACAGTTTCAAAAGCAGAATCTTATTGCAAGAAGTTGGACCATGAAATTTTCTTGGCCTCTGAATTTATTTGAAATACGATACCCACATTTCTGATCTTAAACCAATTTTAAGGTGCTGATGCATGGGGTAGAAAAAAAGAAAGTGAAAAACGGGTAGAGGAAAAATTCGAAAAAATATAAGATGAAAAATAGGGTAAAAAAAACATGGGGTTGTGGTGGCTGACTTCTACTTAAAAATAAAGCACACCATTCTGGTTAAAATAAAAAGTTGATATCAGCATCCGGTATAACAAGAGGCGCAAAATATGTTCATTAATTCAAGCGTAGGCCAAAACACTTATGCTAAAATTTTCAGAAAAATTATATAATCAGAACTCGGAATACATGTAATCGACAATTTAAATCGATCACCGCGTACACATTCAAAATTGGGCAAGCATATTATTACATTATCAGTACTGCATTTTATAAGATTCAAACGTTTCGATTTGTTATCCAAATATTCGGAAAGTGTAACACTCATAATTGGCTACCATTTCCAACAAACGCAGGAATTTCTCCAGTGTTCAATAAAAATAGAAATGAGCTTTTTATAGAAGACATAAACACCTACGATTAAATGCTGGGCTTACAATAATATATTTACTTCCTCAATTCAACTTCAACAACAAAGCGATCTCACATAAAATACCTAATCATATTATTTGTTCTACAATTTTTTTATACTTGAGACAGATGGAAAATTATCTAATAAATATAACTACATAATAATCGTTTAGAATAATTAACGTTAGTTCCATTAAATTGGATGAAAAGTTAAGGTATTATGAAATGTATTTGGATTATTCATTATTATATCACGAATCACCATAATTGGAAAATGACGATGAAATAGTAAACGCAGTTTATTCCAGCTGGACCTAGTTATTTGAATGATTTACGTCAGTGTCCTTTTTACTAATAAACAAATGTATTCTCGGAACGATTGCGTGTAGAATTGAGATGAGCTTTTTACAGAGAAAGCTATTTTTTCCTTCTCTCCTACAACTAATAAACTAGCAGGTACTCAATCAAACTTAATGAAAAACCCTAACAGTCTTTTAACGCTGTGTTAGGAGTGTTTATCCTTCCTCATTTAAGTGGGTTTAAAATTTTTAACATAATTATACAATTCGTGTAATAGAATAACGTAAAAAAAAATGCACAAGTATGACCATGAATATAACACAATTTCATAAATGGATGAATGTTAATTCGTCTAAATGTTTTATAAATAAATTTATGTTTTATACCCATACACATCTGGATAGACCTCCCATAATGGAGATTGTGTTATAATATCCTACAATTAATTTAGATAGATTTAAAATGTTGATGTTATTACTTGTGATTTATATCGCAGCAAGATTCCCTAACTGTTTTTTAATTTCAAACTATTTAGATTTAGAGCTGTTTTAAATCTTTGAAAATACACATAAATAAAGTGAGCAACAAGAAAATCCCGTTTTTAATTTTTAGTAATACTTTTTTACTCCGTTTTAAATCATACAATCATGTAATATCAACGTCAAGGTTAGAAGCCATAAGTACCCTTTTCGTGAAAAAATCGATGTCGAGATTACAACGGCCACGTATTCAGCATTCTTAAAATGTGGGAGCGAGCGTGCGTGTATGCGTGTGCGATACGTTTAAGGTATATATCTAGGTATTTTTATATCTTTGAAATATGCAGCTGTTTAGCGATAGTGAAAAAAATCGACTGCATATCATTCTATACCTACATATGTATATTTTAGGTTGGAAGGTAAAAATCGCAATTAAACCATAAAGTGTCTAATATTATGTATATAAAAGTCAGGACCGTATTTAAAAAACAAAGTTGATGATGATTACTCGAAAATGAAACGTCGTATTCCAATTTGGTGCATGCCATGTTAAAGAACGGTAAAAAGTACTTGTAGACGGTTTTCTTACTTTTTATTTAACATCAACTACAAAGTAACAATTTGTCAAACACGAAATCGTGAAAATTCGCATAACTACGGAACAGTTCGGAATTTTGGCAGTTTAAAAATGTCATTTTACTAAACTCCAAAATGCTTAACTTGTCTCCCATTTAACCGAAACTCTATATCCATTTCCGAAATTCCTATAGTGGCCCTCCTTATCTTGGACATAGTGTATACGTTTAACAAATAACACAATAGTTTGCAGTAATATTTGGTATGCATACTGGCTTGCCTAGATACATCCCGAGTACAGATTGCCCAAGGGGATCAGAAAAATAATCTAGAATGGTACCGTTAAATAAAGACCTTTTAAGTATTAATGCACTTACTCTGTAGGTAGCGAACCGCGAAAATTTTACTATTGTAAAAACGTTTCTCAAATCGCCTTGTTACCGCGATAGAAAAGATAATTAGTGGATTTTTTTAATATCTTGATAATACGTTGTAATTTGCTAATGTTTTCAAAAGATTTCATTTATATAATTTATGTAAGGAATGTGGGATTGTTTGTAACTGATATTTGTCTAGGGTTGTAAAACACATGTTGGTGGGTGAGTAGCAGGTGCACGCTTAAAAATGTTTTACTGAAGGGACGTAACGAATCATTGGAATTTCTTATGAGCCGATTCTTAATGGAAAAATGTCACTAGCGTAATAAGTAATTGTGTCGGTACAGACCGCGATCAAAAGATATCTTTGTTTGTTACTTGGAAACTCAAGAGAGAATGAATGGTTGCTACGGACGAATGCATATTTTTAAAATTGAGATCTGCAATAATTAATATGAAACTGTTCCAACCTAAATTAATGTTTCTTGTTTTTTATATTACTTTTGAAAAATGGGGGTTGATTGCGGGAGTAAAGCTAGTTAGGTTCAAAATCGGGGGAAAGATAGTTACAGTTACGAGTGTCAATCGAGCCAGATTGATTTGTGGGTTAATTAAATACCTTCATTGTAAACAGTTTGTCTTTAAAATAATTCTTGTGTGTACATTTTTCTCTTGAATTCGTCAACACTAAGTTATCTTTTCTTTCGGGGGTTAATTGTAATGTGTTTTTCAAATATTAATCTATAAATAAGTCACCCTTTTTGAAGTTAAATCGCGTATGTTAACGATTTGTGTCTGTGACCAATTAAAAGAATATTTATTCTAGTGTAAGTATGTATTTTTATATAAATGAAAGCTCGCAGCCAATCATTTTACCAGCCTATGTAACGATTAAAAAATCAAACATTGCCTTGCGAAGGTATCTCATTCGTACGCGGGCTCAGTAAGCGGAAAGGCGATAAAATAAAGAACAGTACCGGGCTCCTTCAGTCTCGTATTTGTGCGAATTAGTATTGCTGTTTGTTGTTAATATTTTTATTTGTGTAGAGATGGCTGATGAACGGCTACAGGACACCACTTTGGTTACTAATTGTAAATGTCAATTGCCAAATAGGTACACACTCCCGGGCCAGACCATTAAACACCTCGAATTTTGATTTCTATTATTTTTATTTGTTGTATAGATGAATCTGTAACGTGAGAAAGAAGCCTTTGTTTTAATGAGTTTTTTTTGTCAGATTGTGTAAGTAGAATTATTTGCCTGCAAGCTGATTTCTCTTTGTATGTAATTTATTGTAATTTGACCTACGTATTTTGTGCTTTGGTGGTCACTAAACAATTGGGTACGTGTAAATTCCTTGTCTATTTTCTTTTGTCCTTGCCTTTACATTATCACCTGTGCAATTTTACTGTTGTATTTTATATGTACCGTAATTTGCTTTATCGGTTTATGTGCTTATTGACTTAAAGACCGACATAATAATTTTTAAAGGGGCACATGTTTGGTATTACGATTTTTATTTTGATTGTTTATGACCCAATTGTGCGTGAGTCATGTTTTTTTTTATTATTGTGTTTCTATGTAACTAAACTGCTTTTTATTCATTTTCTATTAATGTTCTATTAATTTTATACGCACTTTAACCTGATTTAATGGTGTTTTGTTATATATTTAACCCTTTATTTGTTTTTTTTTATTTATTAATGTACTTGTGCAATTACTTATTTATGAATAAAACGAGTTTTTTTGGTGGTTCTTTCCCACAATAGTATATTAACGGGCTGAACCACCGTTGCGCAGCGCTCGTTGATTTTAATTTGAGTAGTTTCATTTTTTTACCTGTCCCTTATGATGCAACACGTACCTCATCCAGCCTATCTAATTCAGATAGCACAACGTACCCACCACTAGACGGCCACTTCGTTTGATTAAATTTGAGGTTTGCGAGTAATTAAATATCAGATTATAAATAAATTCTAATGTTTTAAGCATTCCCAGGAAAGTCAAAGTAAGGCAGGCAATTAATTTGAGTAATAGTAAAATTATTGTCAGTCAAGTCAAGATAAATCACTTAGCGATTGTTTTGTTCTTGAATTTGCATTATTGCAAATAAGTTCAAATTACGCTTTTGGGGAACGCTACAACTCTTTAAAAGGAATCTTTTTAATTTAAAATATTGCTTAAATTCGGCCACGCAAGTCTTGTTAATTGAAGAATATATCTAACCTGCAATGTCTATTGATAAATATTTATAATAAAGGAAAATTCATCTCGCGTGTTTAAATTTCAAGTGATACATAAATCAAGGACAAACTAATACACACCCTTTCAATATAAAAAAATTAATGTGTAACCATATAATGTACTAATTAAAACGTTACTTGATTTTGCACATATAAGAGGTAAGAATAGGGCGACGTGATCAAGAGGAAAGTTGTATGCAAATTACGAAATGTGTCACTTTTATCAAAAGGAAAGGTCACGTATCTCATTCCCTACCCAAGGGGGAGGGCGGGCTGCTTGAGTTTTCCAAGCTCCTTCATCCACAATCACGGATTCCCAGCATACATGCATACATTACGTTTATATGCATGATGGGATTAAGGATGGGTGTGGTCAGAATAGGATCGGAAGGAACGGAATTGGCAATATTCTGAGAGGGAAAATACTACCCCAGTGACCATGCCGCTACATGTGTATGAGGAAAACCCCAGTAAAACCTCAGACAGGGTATACACGCTAACGGGAATGGAACCTGTTACCTCCTGAATGCTAAGCAGGCCGTGTTACCACAACTCCTAAAAAAAAAGAAGAAAACGACATATCGCTAACTTTGGGGTTTCAAATTATATCAAACGATTACAATTTGAAATTGAAGTAAAACAGCATTATGCATAACTAGTAATGCGCAAGGTGAAGGTCTATATCAAGTGTCATATAAATCTCAAAAATGCGTAAATGCAGTAAATTTACGGTATAAGATGTGTAAAACCCAATTTTTCTCAAAACTATAAGGTATGAGTAGAAGGTAACAAAAATTTAAATTATTAAAAATTAACTAGAGATGTATACGCGTATGAAGTTAGCACCCCGACAAAGAGTTCCAATAGTTATGATTAGAGCTCTCTTTTTAAAGGGTTTAGAAGTATTTTATAAAAAATAAAAAGAGTTCCGCTCTTTAACGGTTCCAAATTGAAAAATGGGGTGCTAACTTCGCATCGAAAATCGAGATCCAGCAGTTCTAACTACCTACATTACTATATTTTACAAAGTTCAAGAGTTCTTGATATGAAAAAAAAATTAATACTTCACGTCAAACAGAGGTTAATAGATACCTAGATGCTAACTTCCAAATTAAAAGAAATTTTTACCTTCCAACCTATATATACATACATAGGTGTAGAAGGTTATGTAATGGACTTATTTTCCCACTATCATTAAATCGGCGTATTAGCTCATTTTACAACTTTTGCCCAAGTTTCGCCAACATCGGCCATGATGTATGGATGTCTGTGTGTTTGTGTGTATCCGTGGATATATGTTAGTATCCATGATAATTCCAGAACCAAAACACCTACGTACTTAAAATTTTGTATTTAAGCTTGTTTTCATTTCGCTTGGAGCTGATTAAATTTTGGGAGGAGTCCAGCCGCGAATAGGGGGATTTATTAGGTTCAGTTTTTTGTTTTTATCAAATATTTCTAAAACAGCTGCATATTTCAAAACACTTAAATTTTACCTAACGAATTTTTTTGCTGCTAATTACCCGTCGTATCAAAACATTGTATACAACATAATTAATCGATATGTTTGTAGCGTCCCCAGGTACCCTATCTTGAAAAGTGTAATTTGAAATGATTCGCAATAATGCAAATCCAAGAACAAAACAATCGCTAAGTAATCTATCTTGACTTTACTGACAATAATGTTACTATTACTCAAATTAATTGCTTGTCTTACATAGACTTTCCTGACAATAATTAAAAGATTAGAATTTTTTTACAAGTCTGATATTTAATTACTCGCAAACCTCAAATCTGATCAAACGAAGTGAGCCTCTAGCGGTAGGTACGTTGTGCTATTTGAATTAGATAGGCTGGATGAGGTAAGTGTTGCATCATATGGGGCAGGTAAACAATGAAACTACTCAAATAACGCGCTTTGGGCAAAGGTGGTTCAACCCGTTAATGTACTATTATGGGAAAGAACCACCAATCAAACCCACTTTATTCAAAAATAAGTAATGACACAAGTACATTAATAAATCAAATAACACAAAAAATAATGAAAGGGTTAAATATATAACAAAATACCATTAAATCAGGTTAAATTGCGTACAAAATTATAACATTAAGAGAAAATAAATAAAAAGCCGTTTAGTTACACTTAAACACTATAAAAAAAACCCTCATCAATAATCAGAATAAAAATCGTAATACCAAACATGTGGCCCTTTAAAACCAATCATACCGGTCTTTAAGTAAATAAGCACACAAAACGATACGGCAAATTACGGTACATATAAAATACAACAGTAAAATTGCACAGGTGATAATAAGGTAAATGCAAGGACAAAAGAAAATAGAAGGAATTTACACGTACACAATTGATTAGTGACTAATAAAGCACAACATACATACGAAAAATTGCAATAAATTACATATAAAGAGGAATTAATTCGCAGGCAAACAATTGTATGTAACAAACTGACACAAAAAACTCATTAAAACAAAGCCTTACAAGGGTTGAGTGCATTAGAAAAATACAACGCCCCTTTCTCAGGTTACACATTCATCTATACAACAATAAAAATAAAATTCTAGGTACTTAATGGTCATCTGGACCCGGGAATATGTACACACTCGGAAATTGCACATTACAATTAATAACGGAGCAGTATCCTGTACTCGTTCTCCAGGCCCTCCTCTATACAAATTTCAGCTTAATGAGCCCGCGTACGAATGAGATACCTTTGCAAGGCAATGCTCGATTTTTCATACGTCATATACGCTTGTAAAATGATTTGCTGCCAGCCTTAATTTATATAAAAATACCTACTTACACTTGCATATATTCCTTTTAGTTAAACACCTTACCCACAACACGACGAGTTAAGACACGCGGTTTAAAACTCGGCGCCGCGACGATTGATTACAGATTAATTTTTGGAAAAATTTACATTAAAACATACACAAAAAGAAAAGAACGAATTAGTGTTTTAGTCTTGCTAAAAGGTTCACGACAAAATATTCATAGACCGAAAGGTTTACAACGGGCGTGTCTAATTAAAACAAATCAAATCGTCCCGCTCAATCAAAATTTCAACCGCCCTTTTCCTTCGATTTCAAAACTAACTATATGGACTCCCGCAATCAACCCCCATTTTTAAAAGTAATAAAACAGTTTCATATTCCGTAACAAGTGCTACATTTAGATCTCAAGTTTCAACGTACCCACAAAGATACCTTTTGATTGCGGTCTGTACTGACACAATTTATCATTACTTTGTTTTTACCACACGAATATGCATACAGCGACTTTTAAAGATTCGTTACACTACCTCCACAAACGCAGTTCGAGCAAACATCTGATTCTATACTCACATGTGTTTTTTTCAACCCTTACTCAAATATCAATTACGTAAAATACAGAAAATAAAATATCCAGAAAACATTATCAAATTACGACTTAATATATAATAAAATATGTTAAACCCCATTAATTAACTTTTCTATCGCGGTAACAATTGCGATAAAAAAAATTGTTTGTTTTAATGATAAAATTTTGCGGCCCGCCACCTACATGTTTAAGGTATACATCTAGGTATTTTTATATCTTTGAAATATGCAGCTGTTTTAGAAATATTTGATAAAAACAAAAAACGCTCGCTGCCGCTGGATTCCTCCCAAAATTTAATCAGCTCTAAGCGAAATGAAAACAAGCTTAAATGAAAAATTTTAAAATAGTAGAAAAAACTCCTACATACTTAAAATTTTGTATTTAAGCTTGTTTTCATTTGGCTTAGTGAAATCCAGTGGCGGAGAGTGGGGGGGGGTTATTAAAAGCACTTTTCCGTTTTTATCAAATATTTTTAAAACAGTTGCATATTTCAAAGATATAAAAATACCTAGATATAGTCCTTAAACATATCGATTAATTATGTTCTATGCAATTTGTTGATACGAAGTGTAATTTAGCGGAAAAAATATTCCTAAGGTAGAATTTTCTCATTATATGAACAACGATTAATTTTATAAGAAAAAGTGTAGACGTATTTTTTAAAGAAAACTTTACATAACTTCACATAACTTTTCTTGATAAAGTTTTTTAATATAACGCAAGGTAAGTCCAAAAATTAATTGAATATGAATAGAAATGGTTATACTACATTATTGATATCTTCTAGAAGCGGGCGGCTTTGGAATTTTTTAAGTTAACGTGTATACATTAATATCTATCTCACATGAAGTTTTAAACGCCATTCTGACAGATTATTTTTTGTTTCTACAACGTTGCCTGTTTTCGTTATGAACGTATAAAAAAAGAGGTTGCATAGTTGCCCTAAAAAAATTATAATTCAAATTATTTCATTTCTTTTAATTTTTTGAGTTAGCGTCTAGATGTATATTATTAACCTCTGTCAGACATGAAGTTTTAAACGTCTGTTTGACATAGATTATTGTTTCTGTTTTTACAATGTTGCATATTTTCGTAATTAACTTATTATACAAGAGGTTGCAGAATTATCTTAAAAAAAGATATTATTAGAATTATTTCATTTCTTTTAATTTCCATTCTGTAGGTTGGAAGGTCGTGTGGTGTTCTGCACCAGATAGTTTAAGTTAGCATCTAGATATTTCGGTATTAACCTCTGTTGACATGAAGTTTTACATGTCTGTTTAACATATATTTTTGTTTTTGTTTTTACAATGTTGCGTATTTTCGTAATGAACGTATTATAAAAGTGGCATAATTATCTTAAGAAAAATGCGATTAAAGTTATTTCATTTCTTTTAATTTCCATTTTGTAGGTTGGAAGGTCGTGTGGTGTTCCACGTCAGATATTTTCATAAAATATATATTCAGTAATTGAAAAATTGTTTAGACTGAAACTGCTCAAAACTTCTATAAAAAATGTCTTTAACTTTGGTGCTAAATCCAAATCTGTGTGTGTAACACATTAATTATTGATCGGATTGCTTTCAGTCATTAGAATTTCTTTCTGCGTACTATCCAAATCTACTAGGGAAACTATTGGAACCATTCAAAATATGGCTCATCGACACTTTGAAAATTTACTTGGATATAGATGAGACGCTGGCCTATTCTTAAGAGTTCTGATTGTTCTAAATCAATTTTCCTACAGTTCTGAGCACACACATTCACATATTGCCTTTCCAAAGAGTTCCGATGATAAAATTAATTAGATAATTTTTTTAACAATTAGTAAAAAATGGCCCATTTTTCGGGTAAATTAATTTTTAAAAACATTACATAATTAAGTGTAACATTGAAACTCTTTGGACAGGCATTTTGCATGTCGAGAACTATACGATAACTATTTTGGAACTATTGGAACCCTTCAAAATATTTATCGTCGATAATTAGAAAATTTAAGCTATGCGATTTTTTAAAGTCGAATAATTCTACAAATATTAATCGGATCACTTTCGATCATTAGAATTTCTTTCAGAACTTTTCGAATACTATCCAAATCTGCTGCTAGAACTATTAGAACTCTTTAAAATATTTTTTGTTACCATTTTAAAAGCGCTGTAATTTTCTCAGTTTTGATTATAATTTTTTTTAAATTAGCGAGAACTCTTAGGAATGAATAATATAATATAACACCAAAAGTTGATTGGAACTATTGCATATCAAAATTCAATTATCAAAAATTTTTAATTTTTGTTAATTTTCAAAAATTGTTTTTTCATATCAGGAACTCTATAACTTTGCAAAATATAGTAATTTAGCTAATCAGAACTACTGGATTTCAATTTTAGATGTGAAGTTAGCACCCCATTTTCCAAATTTGGAACCGTTAACGAGTGGAACTCTTTATTTTTTATAAAGTACTTTTAAACTCTTTAAAAGGAAGCTAGAACTCTAATCAGAACTATTGTCGGGGTGCTAACTTCATATGCGTAAGATGTATATCTCACATTAGATTAAGTTGTACTTAATAAAACAAAAGAATAAAACAAGCGAATTCGATTTCATCACAGTTCCGCCATGATCCATCTTACCCACTGCGATTATCAAAGAAATCAAAATATTACTAAGCTTAGGTTATCCATTCATAATTTTTCTGTCTAAATAATAATTGTCTACAATTGCACAATCATTTTATGACTAAAATGATCTGCACAAAAAGGGGAATCTTGCATCTTATCCTGTATTTAAATGTCGATGTTACAAATTTTACACTTTTCGGCAGTAATTGCAGATTACAATCATAAGTAAAAGGAGAATTACTTATGTTAACAAATAAAAAGAAACTATGTTAAGTTTATTTCAGCTTATAATTTAATTCAACCATTTGTTTTAATATAGCTCGAATGGATTCAATATATCGAGAGCTTTTAAGATTCTTTCAATTATTCGGTATAATCACGTTATTGGTATATTAACGGCTCATAACAGCGAATTTTATAAAAGATGAGTGAGCCAAAGCCGCCGATATCACGGCGGCTTCGAGTGACCTCAATAGATTACAAAGACAGTAAAGTGCATAAAATGTGACAAAGCATGAGTATCGAACACTATTTTTTTGAGAGTTTCCAAGTTTTGTACATAAATCATAATTTTTACATATCCATTATTGATTATGTATCTAATGTGTATATGTAAGCGGACAAAGAAAAATTCAATTTCATAAAACCGAATTGAGTTGCATAAATGCAATCAATATACAAAAATATGTTTGTAAAGCTCACTCAATCGGAATGAATTGAAATTAACGTCAACTTTGATTTGCTTTTTTGCGGACATCAATATTCAAAATTAATAATAAAAATATACATTTATTTCTACCATGACGTTCATAATTTATCTACTTTTTGCATTTATAAACGTCAATGACCAATAATCTCACTTTTAAATGACACTAAAATGAACCCAAATTTCAAGTCAATTACATAAGGCAAAATGTGCAAATATTCCTTACCTTTGGCTGAAGAAGAAAGTCTACGGATCTGAAAAAAAAATCAATATTATAAATGAAGAAAATTATTAGGAACGAGATAATATAAATAATGCAATGGTATGTTAATTATTAAGAACGGTAAGGGTTATTTACTGGACCGAGACATTGTTGGTTGAGACCGGTTTTTAGTTTTAGTACCTTGGTTGAGTTAAGAAAGCCAAATTATGGAGTAGCCATGGTTTCCATAGATACGAATGCATAGAAGAAAGCGTAGTCATGGTTATAATACATGGATACAAATATAATGAAACTAGTGTGACGTCATGATACTATGAGACTTCGATCGCATACCCTTTAGAGAGGTTATATCTCCATTATTAGTTTGATGCGTGGTGTCTTGTTTAATCCGCTTTTCGTGATTTTATACGTATAATTATAGATAAAATGGTCGAATATTACGATAAGATAAATACATCAGTATACTAGGGAACACGAAAATATTTAAAAATTGTTGTAGTAGAGTAGGATCGTTATGGTAATATTCTTAAGTATGCTTTATCTGAAAAGATTTTGAAGCATTGGGTATATTTATACTTGTATTTTGTGTACTGTGCAGAATGAAAATGTATGTTTTTTATTCGTATAAATAAGTTAGGATTCAACGGCAAATAGCATTAAAATCTACTGAATTTTGCTGAAAGAGAATTCGCGCATACAGGAGACTTTCATAGAATGTTTAGTTAAATCTGCACGTTCCTCAATAGCAGTAGTGCACTGAGGACTAGAAGAAGGTAAATGAGAGAATTCAACAAAAGTAGCACGTTTCACTGATTTAATTGTCTCGAAAGGTAGTAGAAAATAATTCTTTACCTTTGCTTCCTTCAAAGAACTAGATTTCATACGCATTGATATAGAAGTATTACCAGAAATGTAAAAATAATCCAGAAAATCCAGTATTAACTTGAACTAAAGCAGCAGCATCTGTGTTAAATTCGATATTGTAATCAAAATCAATGAGAGAGTTGTCCAGTTTTAAAGTATTACGGAGAATTCTATATAAAAGATCAGCAGTAACATCTCTAGACAGACCACAAAAATTGAATTCGTATTGAAGTCCAGTTTTATTCAAACGGTTGACTGATAACATCCAAACAATCGACATGTTGATGAAAAGAAAAGTAGTGGGATATGAAAAGAAAAAGTGTACTAACTAGTCTGAGAAAAATAACAACTAATAAGGTGCAAACAACAAAAAATCTAATCGGACGCCACGTTGGGCGTCAAATATTTATAATACTTGTCTATCTACGGTTCCTTTACAACACCGCAGAACGATTGTGACTGAAAGGCTTTAACCCATCACAATCTAAAAAGTGTAACCCAGCAGCTACGAAGTAAGTAGAGTACTTTGGATGCGTGGTCAGAGGATTTCGTATTTGCGCTGGACTAGTATATACGTTGGTAAGAGTAAAGCCTTTACAATAGTAATAGTAGGTGCCATGAATTTTCTAAAATACAACCCTAAACAATCAAAAAGGGAGTAAAAGAGCCGATAGCTGAAAGAGTAATTTTAATTTTTTTTTGAAATATCTGTTTCCCATTTAAGTCTGTTGGTATAAAAATGTATAAATATATAAACCTACAGGGCATTCCTAAAAGTACAATTCCCTGAGTAAATGAATTTCAGAGTTATAAGCCAACAACATCAACGGTCCTGTCAGGCCCATGTTGTGCATCCTAGGGTTAATAAGATCGTGTATATGCATACACCAGAACCCGTATATTTGCGTCATCAAGCATTCCATTTATACATGCTTGCCTAACACATTTTCCATCTATACATTGAATATCCACGGTGACATTACACAGCCTTGTCGCACTCCTTGCTCAATATTAAATTCACACCTCCTCTTACTCTAACACATCGCCGACTACCGTTTTATACTGCCCTTAATCCGTTTATTAGACCTTTAAACGGATGCGTACGTACATATTAGCAAACAGAAGCATATTCTCTAAGGACTACACACCTAATTGGAGTTACGAAATATTTCAAATATCAGCAGTAAAATGTTCAAGCCCGATTACCTATACATTGCGCGACAGTCGAAGTCAAGAGATTCAAGGACGTTTCTATGAACCAGAGCTTCAAAGTTTCAGATATAAAATAATGTCGAAGAAACAATACTTTTGTTAAGGCTTTGATAATTCCCATGCTTATTCATTGCCTTTTCATATTTTATGTATTACACGATAATTCATTTTTACAGACGACGATAACATATACATTTTGTATTATATATTTTGATACACACGATTCGTAAGCACAAAAATATAAGTATTAGTAATAATTTAGTTTTTCATTTGTTTGTTTTTATAGTTAAATTTTGGATGACTCAAATTTAATTGGGTAGATTCATCTTTTTGCGTATTTTTATTGGCGCCATTAAATTAATTAATTCTTTGCTCATTCATAAACATTTATGTGTATTTATAATGGGAATTTAACGTAAACGTAAAGACATCAGTGAATTTATTTTTTACGAAACTAATAGTCATCTTAAAAATATACACACTTTTGATGCGTAATTAATTTCTGGAGTATTTGGATTTGAGTCATGCAAATTTTGTGAAATTATACAAAGAGTAGGAACTGTGATATGAAGTAAAAATTATACTCTATTGTTTTATTCAATAAGACACGAATTAATGTAAACTGTAGATTTCCACCACGAATATTAATTTAGAAAACGAACCATCAAAAATTAGATTACCGAAATTTTAATTCTGTAGAAATCAGTAGCACATCAAAGTAATTAGTTATTTGTAAACGTTATTGTTTACTCGACGCAATAATTAAAGCAGAACTTAAAAAAACGTAGACCATTGAGTTCAAGGGTATATGTTTATGAAAAATATTAGTACTTTTGCCTTAAACAAACCGATCTTTACGTGAAAGTTAATAATAAAGAAAAATAAATGCTCGTGGCATAAAGTTTCTACCCTAAATGAATGATAATACACATAAAATAGAATTTACATTAAGGGTTCTTATACATATTATAATTCTAACTAATGTTGAGACACCAAACACAGTTACAAGATCAGCGCTACAATAGCCTCTGATATATTTTATCAATGTAACTTGACAGATCAAATAACTATTCAATGGTTAACAGTTAGGATTACAGCATATACAAGTAAACGCTAATATGTGTAGGAATGGTTCATTTAATCAACACCCAGTAGATAACCGAACAATTGATGCAACTAAACTATGATCAGTATAATGACTACACAATTACCATTTATGCAAGCAGACAGTAAATTGATGTATATAGTTACTTATTATCGTAAATCGATTGCTTCGAAAACCAAGTGAATGAGAGATATGAAAGTCATAGGTGTACTGGTAGGTGTAGATAATGGTGTAAGTAATCTTGAGTGTAGATTAAAGGTAATGTAATTTCAGCAAGAATGGTGAAGGTCATTTTGTGAACATAACCATAATGTCGATATCAGGAGTACAGAAAGGTAAAAGGTCAAATTGAACACATATGTTAATGCGAAAAACTTTATTTCAGAGATTTAACTCGTTGAGATTGGTATACAGTAGCCCTTATTCAATATAAATAGTGCGTTGGATTATATCCCAATTAACTTGGGTTGCTTAACTAAAAATTAAACAGAGAATTCCGAAGCACGTGTTTTTTAATTCATATATCTTTTTGAAAAAGGGCTATTTTAGATATTAGATTCTAATTCTATCACTAGATGGGATAAATATGGTACAGAAAATTATATAATTATAAATTATTTTGTTAATTTCAATGTAGAAATAGAAAATAAAGCTGTATAAAATAAGTTAAATAATTATTTATACCCACAAAATAGAAAATTACAATTTAATTAGAGAACACACAATAAGAATAATATACAAATCAAGTCAATGGCGTAACATAGGGGTGTCACTTAGAGTAAAATTATTATGTATATTGCAACTTACAAAATTACGCGTGCCACACGTTTCGATAACAATTATAGTTATCGTCCTCAGTAAATGGTAATATCTTTAAGAATTACTTGAAATGTTAAAACAAATTTATCAAATATGAAAAAGAAAACATAAGCCTGCTATATTGTATTTGCGTTTTGATGTGTATTACATAAACTTGTTTTAACATCTCAAGTAATTCTTAATGATAATAACATTTACTGAGAACGATAAATGTAATTGTGATCGAAACGTTTAAATGTGTATGAAAGATAAATAAAGAAAATACACGGTTTAATTACCCAAAAGATAAATATTTTAATTAAGATCTTCAATGGTGAACGTTTACTTAGTACCTCTGATTTCACTGTCATGTGTTTGTATTATTTTGCCAAAATCTAAAAAAAGTACTTATTTTAAGGAAAATTTGAAATACATACGTTTAACACGTTATGTACGCCGTGGCACATCACGTGTAAGTAGCCGTTTAGCGGTCCGAGTAGGGAAATATTGGCTAATATAGGTTTTATAGTATGTTAAAATAAATAATGGCCAATTTTTATTATAAATAAACACCCACTAATACATATAAATGTAAAATAAACATAAAAACACTTCACTAATAATATAAAAAATAAATAGTAAAGAACCAGGAAATGTAATAACGTTGCTGCAAGCTATGCAACAGCATGTCGTCCTGGTGTTCTGGTTTGGGCAGTAATTATTCCAAATTGTTCTTTATTGTTAGTATAACACACTGCACAGCGATTCCTTTTGAATTCTGTAAGCCAGTATTGCTCAGATTCACATGTTTGTTGCTTGACGTTATTACCATTTACTTGTAATAGAGCAAGAGAAAGTTGTTCCCTAAATTCAGTTAGTTTCCGTTGAGTAACTTCTTTATAAACTAGGAATGAGTTTACAATAGCAGAATCCAAATATCAATTCAACCGCTAACTTTTTGTACCACTTACGACCTTTCCTGAGGCAATGAGAACAAGCTTTAGTCACAGTACAAAACATTGGTACTCAAATAGGATTTCATTATGGGTACCTGAAGGAGTCCCATCCACACAAGCATATCAAGAAATTTATGCATTTCTGTATCGTTTATAGGCAGCTATTTCCTATTGTGACACTTTCTTGTCTTAGTTTCTTTATGTAGATGTTGTCCTGCATAGAAATTTGTTTGGCAAATCTTGTATTCAATCAGTTCATCAGTGACGAAGATTTTGAATACGTCAAGTGGTTGTTTATTTATGAATTGTTCGTAATATTTAGCTTTTATTCCAGTAACCCACTTTATAGTACTGAACACTTGTTCATCATCACTAGGATCGACAACATGATCAGCAATAATCTGATAGATCTAAAAATAAAATACCGTTATAAATTTTTCTATATAAATATGAATATAAACAATACCGTGATATCTAATCTGATAACAAAAACTAATAACTAATAACTGACAACTGGTATCTAATGGCCAATGACTGACAAACGACTAATAAATGATTAATGATCACTAATAACCATAACCAATAGTAAATATTCAATAACAGACAATCTATGACCGATGATCAACGGCTTAATAACCAATAACGAATAACGAATAACGAATAACGAATAACGAATAACGAATAACGAATAACGAATAACGAATAACGAATAACGAATAACGAATAACGAATAACGAATAACTAATACCAAATGACGAATAACTGATCACTGTTGCGATGACTAATGACCGATAACCCATAATAAATAACTGATAACTAATAACTCACTAATAAGTAATAAGACTTATTTAGTAACCTCCGTATTTGTTTCACTAGTACGTGATACATAATCTTGAGACGTTGATGGTTATTGCAAATTTCTACTTGTGGCAATAGTTTTTGCGATTTTTTTAGAATTTTTTCGTCACTATTCGCCTCCGTTCCCGAACATGGTTGATATTTGTTTGATAAACAAACGTCCTCAGATCACTTCTATTATTCCTCGTCATGCATCACCTCTACCTACTAACGCATTAGCCATTAGATATGATAACCAACTCTACACCCGTACTTAATGTGTTAATTACATAAGCATTTATACAGGGTGTGGCGCGAAGAGTTTTGATTAAAAGTAATGGCGGATACAGTTATGTTAAAAATCTGAAATTACGAAGCTGTAGGTTTTGGATGACGCTGAGTTCAAATATATTGTCCTGAATGTGGCACTTTCGGTTATACCGGAAGTAGACGTCAACTTTGTTATTTTAAATGGAACCTAATATTTTTTATTTTGTTTTCGAATTTTACATGAAATTCTAGATAAAATTTGTGCATAATGTCCTATACCAAAAATGAAGTATTTTCGAGATATTTCGATTTTTTTTTTTAATTTTGAAAAAATCCTAGTCCACATTGAATAACGATATCTCCATTAATAACGAAGCTAGTGACGTGAAATTGTAACCAATAAACAACAATCGCTTGCCCGTTAACTCCATATATCCATCTCATTGATATTCCATACAGGGTCTTTTAAACTTAGCCGCCAACATGCACAATTTAAATCATTTATAAGTTGCTTACTTTAAATAGAACACCCTGTGTTTTATTACATTTTCCGCTGTATTTTTTTAAGCCAATTCATTTGCTATCAGTATTCCCTATAACTAAATCCATCCACTTTTGAGATATTTCATTATCTTAGTTAAAACATAACAATACTTAATTATTTCAACATTAGTAAAGGGTAGGCCATGATTTCCATTATTTAAGGTGATAAGTTATTAATTCTGAAAAGTATCCAATAGCCTGAAAGGATTATTAATTGTGGATATCATTAAGAACGTTGACTAGGTATTTTGTATTAATTTAATTAGATAATCACAAACAAAAATAACGAAATGTAATATTAAACAAATAAAGTTTTATAATAAGTGTTTAAAATTAGCACCATCTACTTCTAAACATTTATGAATCCTTTTCATTAAGTTATGTCTTGTAATTCTGGAAATATGGTCGGGTCGGAAATGGAGAGGTTTCAGCTTGGTATCAGCAAGATGGAGCACCTCCTCATAACTTTGGGCTTGTTGCTCAGCATCTTTACGACATGTTTGATGATAAATGGATTGCCAATCAGGGTCCGTTTCGTTGGCCAGCTCGCTCTCCTGATTTGGCTCCTCTAGATTTTGGTATTTGGGGTTACATTAAAAATCAAGTATTTTCCAAACCTGTTACGACAAAGGAAAATATGATGCAGAGAGTCTTACTTGCTTTTAATTGTCTAACATCCGACCATATTTCCAGATTTACAAGACATAACTTAATGGAAAGGATTCAGGTATAGTTTAGGTATAGGGAATACTGATACCAAACGAATTTGCTTAAAAAAATACAGCGGAAAATGTAATAAAATCAGGGTGCTCTATTTAAAGTAAGCAACTTATAAATGATTTAAATTGTGCATGTTGGCGGCTAAGTTTAAAACACCCTGTATGAAATATCAATGAGATGGATATATGGAGTTAACGGGCAAGCGCTTGTTGTTTATTGGTTACAATTTCACGTCACTGGCTTCGTTATTAATGGAGATATCGTTATACAATGTGGACTAGGATTTTTTCAAAATTTTAAAAAAAATCGAAATATCTCGAAAATACTTCATTTTTGGTATATGACATTGTGCACAAATTTTTCTAGAATTTCATGTAGAATTCGAAAATAAAATAAAAAATATTAGGTTCCATTTAAAATAACAAAGTCGACGTCTACTTCCAGTGTAACCGCAAGTGCCACATTCAAGACAATATTATATTTGAACTTAGCGTCATCCAAAACCTACAGCTTCGTAATTTCAGATTTTTAACATAACTGTATCCGCCATTACTCTTAATCAAAACTCTTCGCGCCACACCCGTATTGAAATAAATGTTTTGACAAAAAGTAACTTCATTTTAATAATGCCCACTCATGACCTCAGAATTGGACAATGCTGCATATTAATAAAACAATATTTCAAATTCCAGAGGTTAGCAATTATTAAAGCAACGATGTTTCCAAATTACATTATCACGTTCTTAAGCCATGACCTTATTTTTCAATACGTAATTTGAAAGAACTTAGTAAATTGTAATATTGCAAACATTATTACAAATTTACAGATTTTTAATATATAAGTAATCTTACTGATTATTAAGTTTAAGTTTAAACATATACAGTCACGATTTCTTAAACTATATATTTCGTTACTAAATGTAATACTTAATGTTAATGTAAAAAACTAGTTTTATATCTAAACTGTAATAAATAAATAATGCAGTAAATTACACTATAAATCATCTAAATAGAACGTAAACAAATAAAAATTTACTTAATTTGTTACATAATGATTTAAATCGACAATTCAACAATGTGTGTGAAAGCTTTGAAATAATTTAAATATTTGAGCCTAATTTAAATATGAAGTACACTTTATTCCAAGTAAAATGAGATTTGGCGAACACTCCAGGAAACTTCTAAAATTGCCAAAAATTCATCAACAAAATTGGTAGCGATTTAAATTTTTTGTACGTTTACCATTTGTGATCCGTTCGTATAAAATTGATTTATTCTCGGGATTTTTGTAGAATTCAGTTATTTGCTGATGGAATGGCCTACTTTGCATTATCTTACTATTAACATTATACAGGACGTATTTTTTCCGTGTTAAATACAGGGATCTCGAAGATCACAAATCAAAATTTACCTTTACTTTACCGTTATTGAATTACGGGGCAAAATAACAAAATGGTCAATTTTAATTTTTGGCTCTAGAAGCGTTATTTACAAAATATTTAAACTTCTGAAGATACATTATTAAGGCAACTTTTTGAGTACTTTTAGGTAACGTTTACAAAAAAAAATTACAGTAATTAATTTGCTTGTTATCTACACTAACTTTTGTTTTTCTTATGGGAACTATTTTGTATTTTTACACCATTGTAAAGAGCTAAAAATGTTGGTTTCAAAAAAGTACGCATGTGTAATTAAAAATTTATAACTAACTTGAAAAATAAATATTTTAATTATTATTAATAATAATGCGTTGACATATCGAGTTAACCGTGTAAAACAAATCAGCGTCACCTTTACAATTAAACAATATAAAGTCGGTATATTGGAGGTGTTACAAGAGCAACAAAAATTTACAAAGAGAAAGTTAAATTATAATTGAAAAAAATGTTCCAAATTAAGATTAACATCAAAAGTTCTATTTGATTTAAATTCTAAAGATTAATTTAAATTTGGCACATTTATAACGTTAAAGAAAAGAATTTCTGAACTAAAAACAATTAACAAATGAATTTAGATTTAAAAACTATTACTAATTACAACGAATTTTCAACTATGTATTACTATTAAGGCAACAATTTTGGTTTCTTGGCAATAAATAAACCTTAGAATTTATTTAAGTCTGATATTTAATTACTCGCCAACCTCAAATCTGATCTAACAAATTGGCCGTCTAGTGGTAGGTACGTCGTGCTATTTGACTTAGATAGGCTGGACGAGGTTAAGTGTTGCATCATGTGGGCCAGGTAAACGATGAAACTACTCAAATTAAAATTAACGAGCTTTGACCAATGGTGGTTCAGCCCGTTAATATACTATTGTGAGAAAAAACCACCAATAAACCCACTTTATTCATAAGTAAGTAATTGCACAAGTACATTAGTAAATCATATAACACAAAAACCAATGAAAGGGTTAAATACATAACAAAACACCACTAGATCCGGTTAAAGTGCGTACGAAATTATAACATTAAGAGAAAAATAAATAAAAAGGAGTTTAGTTACACATAAACACAATAAATAAAAACCCATGTAGTCACACCCACAATTTTGTCACAAATAATCAGAATAAAAATCGCAATACCAACTATGTGGCCCTTTGAAACCAACCATGCCGGTACATAAGCACATAAAACAATAAAGCAAATTACGATACATATAAAATACAACAGTAAAATTACACAGGTGAATAAGGTAAAGGTAAGAACAAAAGAAAATAGACAAGGAATTTACACGTACACAACAATTGTTTAGTGACTTCTAAAGCACAAGATACATACGTAAAATTACAATAAATTACATATAAAGAGAAATTAGTTCGCAGACAAATAATTCTACTTAACAAACTGACACAAGAAAAAACTCATTAAATAAAGCCTTACAAGGGTAAGTTGTAAAGAATCATAACATGGTGACCGATATATAAGGTTGAGTGCATTAACAAATTTACAGCGCCCCTATCTCAGGTTACAAATGCATCTATACAACAACAGAAACAATAAAAATAAAAAATAAAATTCGAGGTATCCTGTATCCGTTCGCCAGGCCCACCTCTACAATAATATAAACAACAAACTGCAATGCTAATTCACCCAAGTACAAGAGTGAGAGAGGGCAGATTTCCGCTTACTGAGCCCGCGTGCGAGTGAGATATCTTTGCAAGGCAATGTTTGATTTTTAATACGTTACATAGGCTTGTAAAATGATTTACACTTGAATATATTCCCATTAGTTAAACACTTTAACACCATCACGAGAGTTAAGCTACGCGGTTTAAAACTCGGCGCCGCAACGATAGATTAATGTTTGGAAAAATTTACGAATTAGCGTGTTAGTTTTGCTTAAAGGTACACGACAAAATATTTATAGACCGAACGGTTTACAATGGGAGTTTTCTAATTAAAACAATAAAATCAATCTGGCTCGATCAAACAACAACTCTCTTCCCTTCGATTTCTACTCCCCGTTTTTCAAAAGTAGAAAAAAAAAAAAAAACTGTTACGTTGGAACAGTTTCATATAAATTATTGAACATCTTAATTTTAAAAATATGTATTCGTCCGTAACAGGCGCTACATTTAGGTTACAAGTTTCAACGTACCAAACAAAGACGTCTTTGATTGCAGTGTGTACAGACGTAGTTAATTACTAAACTAGAGACATTTTTCATCAAGAATGTGCGTGTAAGAATTTCCAATGATTCGTTACGCCCCTTCAGTAAAGCAGCTTTCGAGCCAAATATTAGTTACAAAAATAAAATATCCCCAAAGCCATGCTAAAATAACGACTTAATATTTAATAAAATATGTTAAATCCCATTAATTAACTTCCAATCGCAGTAACAATAGTGATCTAAAAAAATGTTTGTTGCAATAATAAAATTTTAGCGGTCCGCTACCTATATTATTGAAGAGAATCAATCGATATCGACAAGAGAAATAGGACAAATGGCAAACCTATCTCATTCACGTGTGAAAATACTTCGTGAAAATAAATATCGTTCTTATAAAATAAATTTAGTGCATAGTTAAGATGAAGGAGACGCTGAAAGAAGAATGTGATTTAGTCAATTGCTTATCCACGAATATCAAAATAATCCTACGATTTTAAAATAAATATTATGGAGTGACGAATCGAATTTCTCAAATAAAAGTATTTTTAATAGAAATATTCATGGGTATTGGTCAACAGAAATCAAAGACGATTTATGAAGGTGAGACCTCAAGTATTTAAAGGGTTTATTTAAAATATAACTGTTAATTCAAAAGAGAAGTTTTCAATTGTGCATAAAGACACTAACTGTATAAGTAGCGGACCGCGAAAATTTTATTATGGTCACAAAAAGAGAAAATCGCAATCATTACCGCGAAAGAAAAGATAATTAATCTTGTCAATAAGTGGTAATTTTTCACGATGTTTTATTTTATGTATTTTTTGTAACTAATATTTAACACAACACATGTTGTGGTAGAAAAACACCATGTGACACGAAAATGAAAATTAATGTTGCCACGTGCCTAACCATCACATGGCATAAAGACCGCAGAGCACTCTGATGCGTGGTTGTTTTGGAGGTATAGCTTAAAATGATAGTAGTCTGGTTAGATAGGAACCGGATATGAGTAGGCTTTAATATAGAAGTACTCAACTAGTGTTGAAAGGAGAGTAAACCCTGTAAAGCCTGAAACAGGATTTACCAAAAAAAGAAAGAAATAAGAATGAAAGGAGGAAGTAGAAATGAGTGGACAATTCCCTCGATAAAGTAATTTTTATTGTCGGTATCTTGACAAAAGAATAAAATAAAAAAATATATATAAATTAATATTCCACCAAAGCCCACGATGGCAAGCAGTGAGCCTCAGCTTGTGCCCACGACAATTATAATTTAAATTTCAATTAAATAAACAAAAAAAGTAAACAGTCCTTCTCAGGACTAAGCCTGAGGACGGAAGCAGGGTCCGCTTCCGAAACGTCGCGCTCAAAAAGCATAAACTGTGGAAATAGGCCGATCAAATAGGAAACAAAAGTTACAAAACACTTATAATACAGAAAAAAAGTAAAATTATTATATGCCCCCTTCCGACCGTTGTAAGATCTTACTATTCGTATTCGGAATTGGCTAATTTCACACATAATCCCATTGGGATGTTCAGTAAGAAAAAAAATAAAGAATTTAATTAAGGAACGTGCTTGCCTTATGCTTCACACTGTATACAGTAAATAGAAAAGCTTGTTCGGTCCACAGTAAATAACTACAATAATCAACAAAGTAGTCAAGAAATTTATAGGAAGTAAATTGGCCCGAACAACCTTGTCCACAAGAAAAGTAATGTACATAACACATAAAGATTATCAGATAAAAATTACAAATTCATACAAAATTAAATGTTTAACATTTGCAGTAGTTCACGTAATACAGATACTCGTTACACCCGGTATATTGCAATTAAAGTAGGAGTTAAATCGTTGGTTGAATGTAGCCACAGAAGCTAGAATTAATTAGTCAAAATGGAAGCTAAAAATGTTTAGGTGTGGTATCTATTTTAATGATTCAAGTAAAGCTTTAATTATGATTGAGTACAAAAATATTCAGAACTGAATTAGTGAATATATATACCGTTTTAGATAAAAGGAATTTTGTGAAAGTGAACTACTGGAAGTACCATAAATATATAAATGTAAATAAGAGGTAACAATTTTCGATTACTTGATTACAAAAGTAATATCAGTCCATTTATTTTCATTATAGGAAGTCACTAAGAACCTCCTCGGTGTAATTGAAATTTGGAAACACAATCATGTAAGCAGGTGATAAAGAAAGAAAAAAATATCTGACCTTTATTGTTGAATCTATTACTTATTTGATCTTGCAAATTTCGGGTACCACTCCAATTATCTAGCAGTCTTCACGTATATGGTCATGAATGTCAGCAAGGATCTTATACCTTTCAGCGGTAACAATATATTTTGGATGTAACGTAACAGTAAAATGTGAGCAGAAAAATAGGTAGTAGAGAGATGCTCATACGTATGTAGTACAGAGATGTTCGTACGTAGGTAGTACAGAGATGCTAAACACAGGTAGTACGAAGATGCTAAAAGCAGGTAGCACGGAAATACTAAAAGCAGGTAGCACGGCGATGCTAAAAGAAGGTAAATATAAGTACGATGTTTAAGTAATTATGACCGTTCATACCTCTTACAGGTGACAAACGAGCCGATAGTGAACATTCAACGTAATTTCGATTAGTAGTGTCTGTATACGCATAGAATTAGTATAGAATGCTTTTATATTCGAAAGCCTGAAAACAATTTATTACCATGAGGTTATCGAAACATGGGCCACTTACCGAAGATGTGAACGAATAAATAATTTCAATTATATCCGCCTATAAAAGCGTTGGTAATACTTTTACATAACCAAGTATTACTTTAAGTGAGAATTTCCCAAAAAAAATGATGCATCAGCATCCAGAACCAGAAACGAAAAATTCTCTAGAAACTCAACATCTACCATCAATGGCGTTCTTAAAAGGAAGAAAGAAAAATTGGCCAACACCTTAAAAATCAATTTTACAAACTTGAGAAAATTTATATTTAAATCATTGTTGCCAAAGTTAAATTGTGTAGAAGATATTTATTTATTACATGTATTTGTATTATTTGACCTTAAAAGATCCCAGGTTTCTATTTAACTGCTTTATATTAAATGATCCGAAATCTCAGAGATGTCGCTGAAGGTATCAAATTTGACTTATATAAACTAAGTAAAAGATGTGTACGAAAGTTACATACGTTAATTTAAATGCAATTAGGGATGCGTAAAAATTTGCGAAATAGTGAATTGATAACCGAAGAATAAATTGCTATTTTTAGTAAGTAAATTTGACAAAATGAACGTTATGAAAAGAAACGTTTTCCAATTAAGCACGTAACAATGTACCCACAAAATTGGATAAAATTTCAACGATTGGTAATTAATTGTACTCAAACATACCGCAAATTAAACGACGGCTTTATATGTTACTTTGATATCCGAGACATACAAGGTTTGCTACGGACGAGTGAATATTAAATTAATACTTTTTATAATAAATATGAAAATATTCTCACATATTTCTTGTTTTTTTTTTATTTAATGATGTTCAAAAACGGAGCAGATTTTGGAGAAAACAGTTAGTTGAAGTTTGGTTGTTAGATCGAGTCCTACCGGGTAGGAGACGTTGTATTGTTTCGTTACAAAACGTAATTGTAAACTTCTGTGGCCATAAAATATTATCGTTACAAATTTGTCCTCCTCTCTTTTTTTTTGGTTTTCATATAAGTTTTTCACATTAAAGTGGCCGTGTTAACAAAATTAGGTCAATAAATAATCACCCCGTTTTCATTTTAATCCCCGAAGTTGACGTACAAACAAATATATTGGTAAATAATCACATCGTTCTGGTTTTAATCAGCGAAGCGGGAGTGTAAACAACTTATAGTTATAAATAATCGCCAACATCTTGAGTTTAAAACGCATAGCCTAACCCGTTAAATGTTAGTGATTAAGTATTTAAATATAGATTAAAGCTCTCAACAAGTAATTCAACAAGCTCGTGTAACTTATTGAAAATTGTTCATTGTCGTTCATTGCCTTACTAGAAGTTACCATTTAGCTATCACGAGAAAGCACAGAATCGCACAGAATTCTCTTCTGATAACAAATGGTGGTAATTCGGTAGTAATTTAATTGCAGATACTCCATCTCGGAAACATTTTTATTATTAAGTTGAAATCTGTTTAAAGAACCGTACAGTATGCCCATTAACTCTGGTATGCTTAGAATTGTTGATGTGTACTAACATTTTCGCTCGCGTAGGAGACTTAATGCGTGGACAAACCTCGCATGATAAACCTCAGTTTAATTATTGTTATTAAAGATTATTAGTTTAAAGGAAAATCTATAGATGGACGTGTAAATTAGGAAAGGAATGCTGTAGTTTCTAGCGCTGTCACTTAAACTTTCGCATGATTGCTTGCGGATAGGTTATCGGTTATTTTGTAATTAACGGGTTGAATTATTATTGCGCAAAGCTCGTTAATTCTAATTTGAGTAACTGTATTGTCTACATGTCTCACTGTGATGCAACACTTAACCTCTTCCATTCCTATCTCAATCAATTAATCCAGTGTAACCTATCAGTAGATGACGGATTCTTTTTTTATCAGATTTGCGTTCTGCGAGTAATTCAATATCAGGCTTGTAAATAAATTCTAAAGTTTTAATTATTGCGAGAAAAGTCAATGTGAAACAAGCATATAACTAAAGTATTATTGTCAGTAAAAACCAGATAATTCTATTAGCTAATTTTTCAAAGAATTTGCATCCTTGCGAATAAGTTCAATACTTAATATACATTGTGATTCTCAACTTATCCGCATAAACTTGGGGATTTATTCCACATGACAAATAGTGACTAATAGGTGAAAAAAATTGTAGTAAAGATTTCTTAGTTTCGTAGATATCCGTGAAATTTACTTTCAAATCAAGAATACATAGAACATTTTAAAATAACATCACAGCAAATGTTCGAAGTTCCCATATTTTCTATACAAAATTGGGCGCGGCCTAAACCAAGTTGTTGGCGGATTCTCTCGGCAGCAGCATGTATCCGATTTCACAATGCTTGCTCAGTATTAACTTCGGTGGTGTACAATATACAATGACCCCAAAAATAAAAATCAACATTCCACATATCCATCTTCCGGGAAACACATTATTTAGATGTCGCCGCACTTTTCTCGAAAAATATGGTGGAGCACCATCTTGGAGAAACCACATAGCTTGTGTAACATCAAGAGCAACATGTTCGGTCAGTACCGGTAAATTTCCGCGCAAATATTGTAAATAACGAGTACCAGTTAATGGATTCTCCAGAATAAAAGGGCCACTTACAGCCCATGCATTCACAGAAAATCTTTGTTGAAAATGTGTTCGGCGAGAAACATGAGGGTTCTCCATGGCCCAATAATGTGTGTTGTGGACATTACGAATACCGTTACGTGCGAAAATGGCCTCATCCGTATCTAAATCGTTACTGGTACAGTTTGGATACAACTTATGTTTATGTAGCAACCATTCGCAAAACTGTACTGGAGGGGGTCCACCGGTAGTAGGGCTTGTACACGTTGACGTGATATGGATGTTGTGCCTCAATATTCGCCAAATTGTGGATTGTGATACCTCATGTTGCTCTGCAAGTATCCTAGTACGTATGCCACACTGCTCTCCGACGACATTCAAAACCTCCTCCTCGGGATTGACAATGTGTACAGGTCTAACTGATCCTCCATGTTGGCGAGGCCTCGGTCGAATATTGCCATTTTCCTACAACGTTCCACTACACGTAACAAGGAATCACGCGGTGGATAATTTGTATCTGGAAACCTTTCTGCATAGAGACGAGCCGCAAGCACAAAATTTTGACGTGATTCCCTATATGCCAGTACCATGTCGATAAGTTCTTCGTTAGAAAAACTGTGCGCCATAATTTTGATAAACTTTAAATGTGATGACACAATTTAAATATCACAGGCACACAAGCACACTTAAACAACAATTGTCAAAATTTCAGTGGTTATCGCCATCGTAATTTCACGTAATTTCTATGTATTCTTGATTTGAAAGTAAATTTCACGGATATCCAGGAAAAACTAAACAACTTACTACAATTTTTTCACCTATTAGTCATTATTTGAAACGAGGAATAAATCCCCTAAGTTATGCATAGGTTGAGAATCACTATATATATATATATATATATATATATATATATATATATTCATAGCTATCAATTTTAAAATTAACTATAAATGTACATACAGTAAAAGATCAACTCAAGTGGGACTTGAAACCCACGACCTCTATTTTGCTAGAGTAGGGTCGATCAACTATGCTATCGAGGAAGCTAATCACACTAGATTCAATCTAAACTATATGTACCTTACTAGTTTACTTGTTATATAATTTTTTATTGCAGAATCCCAGCCATGTAATGTGAGTCTGCATTCTGTTAGGTTTCGCACAATTACAACAGATGACTGATTTATAATAATCTTATTTGCGATAAACAGAATTGTTATCTAATAAAATGCAGTTTCACATAACATACACATATAAGTGACTGCGATCCTACAATAGGATATAATATCTAAACTAATAAGTGCATACAGTTTAAGCTTCAACGAGTTCCTCGATAGCTCAGTTGGTAGAACCCTACTCTAGCAAAGTAGAAGTCGTGGGTTCCGCTTTGCTGGTTTTTCTGTGGATTCCATAAGATATCTATTGTGTGCTGTTTGTTGACAGTTTTTGTTGAATGCCAATTTCCACGTATTAGGTAGCTTCTCTTATTATTCTCTTGGTTAGATGTTCTACTGGTGTTATACTTCTGGTCTTATCCAAGTTGGTATTGTGCGATGTCGATTGATCATGTTGTGCTAAAATGGCGTTGTGGTGCTTTCCTTACCGCTACTTACCTTCGGTCAAAGTTCGCACATGGAGTCTGGTAAAATCCTTGATCTTCTAGGTTGGATGATATTATCAAAACGATACTTAAGGCACATGAAAAGATGGGAACAATATTGCCTAATCCAAAAACCTGATGTGAGAGTGAATCCAAAAGGTAAAAGTAAAAACGATTATTATTGGAAATGTCATATATATATATATATATATATATATATATATATATATATATATATATATATGTGTGTGTGTGTGTATACACATATATATATATATATATATATATATATATATATATATATATATATATACTATATTTATTCAACTAGGTCCACTGTTCATGAGTATGGAACGAGAAACAGTAGTGATATATGTAGAAACTTTTATAGACTAACAAAAACACATAATAGTTTTATTAATTTATCTGTGAAATATTTTAATTTATTACCAACAGAAATTAGGAACTTAGATTTTGGATTGCTAAAACGGAAAATTAAGTTCTTTTATTAAATAAAGCCTTTTATAGTGTTCAAGAATTTGAATCTTGTAATTTAAGACTTCTGTAAAGTGTTTTTTCTATAACATGTACTACAGCAATAACAATTATTATTATTATTATTATTATTATTTATATATATATATATATATATATATATATATATATATATATAAGTTACTGAAAAAGTATTTGCAGTTTTAAAAGAGAACTGGACAATCGTTCATCGACATAAGATATTATTTTAAAGAAAAATTTAAGTAGGTATACGACGGTGTATACGACATATTTAAAACTTTATATCCAAATCTAAACCTTATTACTAGATCTACTGTAATAAACATTTACAAGAAATTTCGAGAAATTGGTCATGTTAGTGATTTTAATAAAATGAGTTGTCCAAAACTAGCAGCAGAAGACAAAACGTTGGAGGTTGAACTTGCAGCTTCTAAAAATCCCCATGTTTCAACTCGATAACAAGCTGGAGATAACGCTATTAGTCAAGGAACTGGTTTAGATATCTTACATAAAGAGTGAAAGTGTTCAAGGAATTAGCAGAAGTTGATTTTGACAGGAGAAATCAATTTTGCGAACAAATGATCCACTTGTCAAATAATGACCCCACAGTTTGTGTATTCTCTTCTCCGATGAAGTCGCATTTTGTCTAAATGGGGCTGTAAATTGGCACAATTTCCATTATTCACACATAATATCTCCAAAAATAAATATATGGGCGGGAATCATAGGAGATCATTTCTTTTTCGATGGCTCATTAAATGCTGAACGCTATTTGTATTTTGTGCGATTTGAACTGGTTCCTGAGTTAGTTGTGTTATTGGCTGATGCCGAACAGCCTGGCATATCGAACGAAGCTAGTTGGTTCCTACAAAACAGTGCCCCTCCTCATTATGATTTTCATTTTCCTCATTATTTAGATGAAATTTTCACAATAGGTGTGCAGGAAGAAGAAGGCGTATTGAGCGACCAGCACGATCACCGGATCTGAAACCGCTTAATTACTTTTTGTGGGGCCACCACAGTACAGTATATTAAAATAGATCGGGTAATGTGGAAGATTTAAAACACACATCCGCGAACACATACGTACAATACCACCTGGGATAGTCCAAAACGCAATACAAGAATTTTCCAAACCCCTGCACATTGTTAAACAATGAATGGCGAACAGTTTGAACATCTGTTGTCTTAAATTTAACTTTAAGTCTTTTGTTTTATTGAATGTGCTCGCTTATTCTGATTGTAATAGCGCACTATCAAAAAATGCTGCCTGTGACAACAATAAATGTTTACCAAAACTTTTCTTGTAATTTTTCTTATGGAATTAGGTAGATTTCACATAGTTGTAAACACAATAAAGATTACTACCCGATCATGTGATAAAAAGTAAGAGTTGCTATTAAAAAAAATGACGTCACAGCTAAAAGTCATGATAAAAAAAACTAAAAAAGCGCCATATGGTTGACAATAATTGGATAAGAAACTTTTAGTACAGACTGGTTTGTAAAATTATTATTTAAGCCTGAAGCATTGATGTTCTTTACTCTTTATCCACCTTCTATGTATATATCACACAAATATTATTGATATTTGCTTAAACATTTAGCTTGAACTTCCACCCTAAGTTCCAAATTTAATTTTCTTTGAGCTACGAAATAAAATTAAGTTCTGCAGCATAGGTGTTACTGGCCTCGTTTACCTATTTATTTGCATGTATTCTCTTCCAGCTCCGTGTTAGTGAGATCGGTATATCCCTTTCGGTGACGTTACCTCTTTTTGTAGTTTAGGGCTCTATGAAAGTAAGTGGCGCCTCTGGTATGTATTTACTGAATGGTCGCACTACCCACGCATCCTGTGCACTTACTACATTAGTGACACTCAAAGAGTCAGTTGAGCTAGACGATTCTAGTGGGCAACGTTTAAGTATCAGGTTGAACCACAGATATCTTGCTTAATAACTTGATAAACAATCCTTGAAACCATGTATGACCCGAATTGAAACTGCGCATGGGGATATTAGGAATTGCACACTAGTGAATACTGTACTATGTAAACATAAACCGCCGTGTGTGCAAGAAGGCAAGTAGTTGTAATTAAATAATTATCTGCTTGAAAAATTTTACGGTTTCTTTTAATTTTTTGCTGTCATTTTGACAAAAAGGCACTATGCAGCTTCTCATATTTCACTTCTACTAATGGTAAACTCGAAAAGGGCGAAAAACCGAGGTTAGAGAAACGCTTTTTGACAATTACAATTGATATCAAAAATTGAACTTGGCAATTCTAATGATACGACTGTAAATTTTCGACCATGTTCGATCTTATTGAAATGTTCAATTTGTCTCGTATTTTAAACGCGCAGCTCTTATGCTCTGGCTATCTAGTCATTAAGTAAAATATCTATGCGTTAAACACGTTACAACATTAAATCCAAATTTTCATAGCTAGGGCTTAACTATGATCAGTTGAGGATTTTCGTTTGCCCAATAACGATTATTATTAAAAATCTTACAATTTTCAGAAAAGAAGCTTTATGATTTGCTTCTACACTTCCCACAATAAGAGTCAGCGGTGTCCTTTTGATAATTTCTCGGTCGACGCTGGACAAGTGAAATTCCCTTGAAATAAGTTTGAACCTAAACTGTTAATGCAATTAATATTTAAAAACAATAATAAATAACAACAATTTACAGTCTATTTAGTTGTTGCCTTCCGGGAAATTGTAAGAATTTCTTTGCAACACTTGCAAAGTGGCGCTAAAATGAAGAATGTACACGAATCTAATTGTTTAATCTAAGAACTAAGTACAGTTGTCAAGCGAGTTTTTCTTGTTTATTACAGCAGGACTATACCAGGTGGCTCAGAGGGTCGGGCCAAGCATATAACTTGAAAATTAATTAACAAATTCTTTTTAATTTGGCGTGTTTATATTAGAACTTAATTTCAATCACTTGACATAAAAATGGCTGACCTCCGGTTTTGCCGGAAATGAATCCAAGTCGTGATTTTTTTAATGCGACACCCAGTATATTTTTGCATATTTGGATTCTACGAGTCCAAAGACATACAACCCAAGTGTCAAACGTCAGTTTGCTAGGGAAAAAATATGTTTTTTAAATTTTGTTTTGACTTAGGCGTCTGAGAAAATACTCATAAAACATCTTGGACTACCAAGAAAATATATTTTCTTAAAGATATTGTTTGGCTTCAATTTACTGTAGATCAATTTAAGTGACAACTTTTTTTTATTTCAAATTGAACATGTATTGGGCCATTCCTGTTTTAATTTGTTCATTTGTTAACGATTTAAACGATGTATAAATAGTCAACATCATCTTTGAAATAATGCAGAGAATTGAAAAGAAATAATTTAATTTACCAACATAAAACTTGTAATCTTTAAACAGGGTCGTATAAATATTTCATCCACTTATGATTAAATACTTCTAGCCCAAAGCTATAATTAGTTATGGAAAATAATGGATAACTAGAAGATTTTATGCAACTTGCTCATCGGTAGATTAATAGATCCAGGTTCAATAACATTTCATTTGCTTATTAACAAAAATAGAATGGCTTAGATATTTTCGGTTTAAAAAAATAGGTGTTGCTTCAAACCTGAAAATAAATAATGTAATCCTGGACGCCAATTTGTTTTTAAGGAACAAATAAACCTAAAAAATAAAAAAGTAACAAAAACTCTTGAAAATAACAAGTAAAAATTAATGACAACAATGAGTTTTATTACGATAATTAACTTGATTATAATGGATGATCTCTTAAAAACTAATGTTAGTGATTCCTAATTAAATACCTTAAACTATAATATGATTAATTAACAATATGTAATTTATTTACATTTTGAGTGTCACCGGAACTTCAGCAGATGAGAAAATAATGCTGTCGACTTATCACTTTAAATTTATTGCGCAATTTTGATGGAAGTTGAAGTAAACATCAGATTGGTATGCTTGTAATTCCAAACATATAACAATTTCTTTATAAACCTCCAAACTGAATTGTTTTTGTATGGTTCAAAGTAAAATTTGGTAATTCCCACTTCGTATTAGCAAAGCTATTGCATCATCTTGCAAAGTTAACGTTAAAATAAAATTAAACCCAAAGTAAAAATAAATAAAATTGAGTTAGTTTAGTTTAGTTGCCTGAAATGTAGATATCTCAAAGTTCAGTGTGATAATTTTAATAACTCACCATATAAATGTGACAGTTTAAATAAAAAATTTAAACAAAGCGAAAATGGCTTCTACTTAACACGTAGTTCAAGGAATGAATAAAGGACGCTCAAAGTAACCATGCGCAATGATCGAAAATGACTCTAAGCGTGGAAAGGATGTACAGGAAGTATAGAAATAATTTGTTAAAACATTTCCAATACGGTATGCAACTAACGCTACACGAAATGCACTTAAGTTGCCAATAAGAACGTAAATTTTAAACATACATAAAAAGGTTTGTTACAAACTAAACAATGAACACTAAAATATATTTTGTTAATTTTCGAATTGTCGCCCGTTTTCTCAAGCACAAAACCGAACTCGATCTTCTATACACCTTAATACTTCCCCCGACTGAATTCTGGGAATTCCTCGTATCGCTGTCACTACTCCTTCTCTTAAATCTTCCAACGTTTTTGGAAGTCGTGAGTACACTTGATTTTTAGGATAGAACACAAATAAAAATCAATTTATGTCTGATCCAAACACCTAGCTGGCCATCTGATAGGACTGTATGTACCTATCCAGTTCTGCCCACATCTGTTTACTAACTAATTTGCTAGAATAGCCACATTGTGTGGCCCGGCTCCGTCTTGTTGAAAAAAACGTTTTTCTAGTATTTTCACGCAATAAATTATTGGTATTCTGTTCAATTTAATTTCGTAAAAACTGTAAATATCGTGCTTCTGTAAGAAGCCTATCAAATAAAATTGGCCCTATTATTTCGGTTCCAAGCGTATATATAAAAAAATAATTTACGTTACACAGAATGAAAGTTTGAAAAAGATAAAACGACAGGATCACATGTAATAAAAATAGACGTGACTCAAATTTAGGAATTGTGTAAAATTGTCGTATCAGAATTCTATTAAAACTTATATCCAATAACAATACGTCTTTAGGATGAGTAACGTAAGAATTGCCAATGATTTTGAATTGAAGAACACAAAGTAGTTGATCAGACAAGATAAAAAGGTTTAATACTGCATTGAACTTTAAACTCTCTTCCAACCCGAACATTATGAAGCCAAAACGTTCTTGAAAAAATACCTCCATAAATTAAACGCGTATTTTCTCTAGCCCAACATCTCAAGTGATTGCTGTTACCCAGTCCATTAGTGGAAAATCTGGATTCATCAGAGAAAATAACTGTGTATTCAAAATTATTTATTTGCGCCGTTTGAGTCAGGAACCAATTGTAGTAATTTAATCATGGGCATTGTTATTTATAAAAACGATATTCGTGTTTGTGCAAAATGGTGTCACTTAATTGATCTACAATAAATAGAAGCCAAGCAATATTTTTAAGGAAAACATATTTTCTTGATAGTCTAAGATGATTTTTGAGTTCTCTGAATTGTGTCTCAGGCGCCTACGTAACAAAAAATATTTTTTCTAGCAAACTGACGTTTGACACTGGGTATTTTTACTCGTAGAATCCAAATATGCAAAAATATACCGGGTGTATTTAAAAATGAAGACTTGAAATTTGAATTCATTTCCGACAAAACCGAAAGTTTTTCTTGGATTTTTAGGTCAAGTAATTGGAAATAAGTTCTTATATAAACACCTCACAGTTTAAAAAAATATATTAATTAGTTAAAAAAACTGTAAAAAAGTAGGAAATATTATATATTGATCTATTATACTTTCAATTAAAAACTGTGAGTTACAGCGCGATTATTGAAAAAGTGGGGAAATAAATGACTGCTAGCATTCAATTCTACTGAGCAACTTATTAATAATTTTATTTTGACTTCATAATGGAGTTAAGCAAATTGATGGAAGTGGCTATTTTTCACTTTTTCTGTGTAAGAGAAAAACAAAAGGCGGCAGCGTATTCAATCGTAATGAACTAAGTATGAAAAAGATGTCTGAAGTAACTTAAGCTGCGCTAACAAAAAGTTAAACGCATTCAATCTCATCGTATTGGTCCACACTGTAGATGCGATACAAGCAAAGCTTAAAATTCAATTTAATTTCAAACCTATTTACTAGAAACAGAAACCCATAAATGGTTAGGTGAAACAATTGCAAAAGTTATTTAAAGCAACTAACACCGTTAAAATTTAAATCATAGCCTACTGTTACAGAAATTATACCAAACACAATAAATTTTATGGTAATTGTTTATATAAATTGAATTACCAACATAGAAATGATGTAATTTACAATTTTCCCAAAATTATAATTTTATAATTTAATTTAATTACTAATTGCGTACAATTTACTTTAAATATTCGGTTAAAACGGTCGCTGTGGTGATTATGGTATTAAAATTATTAGGAAAAGTTCTATTCGTCGAGACCATCAAATATTTACAAACATGCGGTATTAATAATTATTCTCTGATTTACATTTCAATTTAGCATCGCAGAATAATTTGTAATCTAAACATTTAACGCTCCTTTTATTGTTTTAAAATATCTCAACTTTCAAGCTGCGCACGTTAACCCTTAATGATTCCCTTCCTTTTATACCCTTTTATAAACTTAACGAAGCGCTAACGTATAGGTGTGTTTGGGTTTAGGTTTTGTTTTACTCTAAATTTGGTACTATATTATTAGAAACCCCTTTAAGCATTCATGTATACATAAATGTAATACAAATACATTTACATAAAAGTTTAAAATCATGTGACGTGACGTATTTGATTTAATTAATGAGTACCTACGCACACATATTAAATAAATGTTGTTTTAGTTAATTATTTTAATTACATTTATTAAGAGTATACAAGAATAATGGGTATTAAAAGTTTGTGCAAACAAAGGCAAACCTAATCCATTTTGGAATCTTTCATTTGTAAAAAGGGAACATTGTAATGCACATAAGTACGACTTAAATATTTTCTTTCTAATAGTTTACCTTTGTGTTTTACTCATATTTATTATTTATGCATTTGTGTTACTCTCTAGTTATTCAGCTATGAATATGTTCGTATTGCCCAATTTTTATCAAAGTTCGATTATTATGCCTGAACAATTTAAGATATCACTACCTATATGGTTTTTGGCATTTTTAATAATCCCACACGAATAGAGGTAGGTGATTATAAGTTTAAGCAATCGATAATCGATTACTGAGCAAAATTAATTTTTTTATGAATCGATAATTATGTAATTAATCAAATTATAAACTTGAAACAAATAATCAATCGATAAATCAAACAATATATATATATATATATATATATATATATATATATATATATATATATATATATAGTCGAAGAATCAAGCAATGGATTACACATATAATCGATTTATCAAACAATCTATTCATCAAACGATAGTTAGAGAAAATCAGTCTAAAAGGATTTACTGATTAACCAAATAATCGATTAAACATGCAATCGAGTCGTATAAATATTTCACCCACTTATGATTAAATACTTCAAGCCCAGAGCTATAATTAGCTATGGAAAATAATGGATAACTAGAAGATTTTATGCCACTTCGGTAGATTAATAGATCCAGGTTCAATAACGTTTGATTTGCTTATTAACAAAAACAGAATGGCTTAGATTTTTTTGGCTTTAAAAAAAAAGATGTTGCTTCAAACCTGAAAATAAATAATGTAATCCTGGACGCCAATTTGTTTTTAAGGAACAAATAAACCTTAAAAAATAGAAAAGTAACAAAAACTCTTGAAAATAACAAGTAAAAATTAATGACAACAATGAGTTTTATTACGATAATTAACTTGATTATAATGGATGATCTCTTAAAAACTAATGTTAGTGAGTCTTAATTAATTATACATAGTCGAAGAATCAAGCAATTGATTAAACATATAATCGATTTATCAAACAATCTATTCATCAAACGATAGTTAGAGAAAATCAGTCTAAAAGAATTTACTGATTAACCAAATAATCGATTAAACATGCAATCGATTAATCTAACATCAGTCCAAAGGGAAGTAATGAACGCTTTAAAAATAAAATTGGGTAAATTTTAAATTTCAATAATGTGCTTACTATAAATGTACTGTAAAACATAGTGACACTTAATATTATAGTACGGCAGGATAAGTAGTAAAGTTTAAAGTGAAATATGGGTGGGCAATTGTAAGTTTGAACAATCGGTAATCGAAAGTCATCGAAGTTTATTAAATTATGATTAATTAAGTAATCCATTAATCCCGTAATTGATTAATCATGCAACCAATTGATCAAGTAAATAATTAATCATATAGTCAATTAAATTATTATTTATTAAGTTTTTTTTTTAATATTTAATTATATAGTCAATTCATCAACAATCGATTAACCCCCTACTGTGTTCGGGTTCTAACGTGCATAATTCATTAATTTATTTAAATATTTCGTTGCCACTGCATGACTTTTATTTCATTACTCTAATAACGGTGTACCTAGATTGATATTAGAAAATTAAAATTAGTTTTTTTTAATGACCCGGTGATTAGTGTGGTTCAAATTAGAAGAACAAGACGCATTATCATAGACGAATGTATTTTATCAGTTTTGTTTCATTTTCATAAATATAAATAATTTATATAATATTGCCACATTATTGCGCATATTGCATGCGTTGTTTGCGTACCGGTAAACAAGTTTATTCCTGTTGAGGCTTGGCTGTGGCTCCGCGTATAAATGCAGCCAATGAGCATCCGTGAAATACCTAACAATTGGATTTTTGAAAAAAACATTTTTCTGCAATAAATGGAAAATCATATATACGTTTCATATTAATACTAATTTTAGTTATTTTTCGCTCTAATTCAAACGTTATATTACATTAAAAATACATTTTTGAACTCTGTACTGGAAACACGCCGAAAGTTCCCGAACAAACCAGAGTGCGTGTCACATCAATGTTTATTTTTACTCATCGTAGCATACAGCTGATACAGTGTTTTGACTTTTAATCGATTAAATCTTGGTATTATCGTCAATATATTGATAAATATATCAAAAATGTCAAACCTTAAAGGTTATCGTGCTTTTATAATAATATAGTAATTAATAATTATTTATGTGAACGTATAACTTGAATAAATAGAATTCGATAATAAAATTTTTTAAATAAACTCCAGAATCATTACTTTTAAAAATTATAACATCAAAAAAATTTCTATGAATAATTTAAAACCATTAAAGAAATTTGTACACGGTTATTGAATGGTTTCGGTTTAATTTAGTATTGTACATTTTAATTACGCGCTAGGTTATGTACTATACGAAATTGAAATTTTAAAATGTATATAATGGTGGTTCTTCCACTGTTATAATGTCATTTAAATAATTCTCATGATTTGATGTTTTTTTAGCTGAAAGAAGAAATGGAGAATTATACTTACTATACTACAATGGAAAGTAGAGCTAAAATTAAAGTTGATGTAATACCGAACAAGTTTAGTTGTCAACCTAACCGTAAACTTTATCACACATGACTAAACAAGCTATTATAAATAATTTTTTGCACTAAATTTCGGATATTTTTAGTCAACTTACATGTAGAAGACGTTCACACTGTACTACTGAGAATTAATTTAACATTATGACGTCACAAACTTGCCGACCAATCGTGGCGCGTTTGTAGTCGCAAAACTGTATAGATTTTAAATTGCTTATAATAAATAAATTTTTTTAAGAGTTTTTTGCTTCAACTATTAATATAATTCATGGTAAAGTTTTAAAATACATAAAAAACAATGGATAAATTTTTTTTCAATAACCCAATAGAAATTTATTATTGAAAATATGTAGTGAAAAAGTGCTTATGGATGGAGAACTTGAGAAACTTTTGTGTGTTTCTGATAGTGATTCTAATGCTTCTGAAGAAGAAGACCATTTGTCCAAAACCGAGATATACAATAGCGAATCGGATGATGAAATGGAAGCTACGATTTCAGATGAAGCTGATACGGATAATCACGTAACTTCAAAAGATGGCAATATAGTATGGAATGTAAAGACACATCAATCGGGAAAGTTATCAGCAACAAATATTATTTCGTTGATTCCTGGGCCAACAAGGTATGCTATGTCGCGAATAATTGATATAAAATCCGCGTACTTCTTATATTTCACACCCAAAATTGTGAATCTAATTTTGAAAATGTCAAATCTGTAAGGCAAAATACTTTGTGACGACACGTTCCAAGAACTAACATTAGTTGAACTGGAAGCGTATTTTGGCCTACTGTTTCTAGTTGAAGTGTATAAATCTCACGGAGAGCCAGTCCGTGGGATGAAAATGTAGGTCGTCCAATATTCAGAATAACGATGTCCCTACAACGATTTCATGTAATTACACGAATAATTGACTTTAACGATAAAAAAAGTCGACCACAACGACGCCAAACTGATAAATTAGCTCCCATACGGGACTTATGGGATGAATGGGATGCAATTCAACCTTAGCTCTATAATGTTCACGAAAATTTAACGGTAGATGAGCAACTGGTACCTTTTAGAGGCCGCTGTCCTTGTAGACAGTACATCGCGAATAAACCTGCTAAATACGGAGTGAAGATTTGGACTTTATGCGATTCTGTAACTGCTTATGCACATAACATGCCAGTTTACCTCGGGAAAAATCTTGCTTATGGCCTAAAAATCACAACGTAACGTGTGATAATTTTTTTACCTCGTACGATCTGGGGTAGATATTATTGAAAAGAAAAATAACCAAGCATGGCACTATTCGCAAAAATAAGCCTGAATTGCCAGCCCCATTATTGGCAGGTAATAGGAAAGAAGTTCTGTCTTCAAAATTTTACTTTAACAAGGACACGTCGATAGTTTCCTATATTCCGAAACGGAGTAAAAATGTTACGCTCATGAGCACCCTGCACCACGATAACGAAAAGTGTGTAATTATCATAAAAAGCGGTTTATGATTTTAGATTTCACCAAAACTAAAGGTGCTGTAGACACGTTAGACAAGTTAATAATAACATACACATGCAGACGGCAAACTGAAAAATGGCCAATGACTATCTTTTACAATATCATGGACGTTTCAGCTTACAATGCTTATATTCTGTGGTGCGAAGTAACTCCAACCTCGAATGCTGGAAAACTTACAAAACGGCGACTATTTCTTGAAGAATTGGGTAATTCCTTGATCACTCCATTATTGCAAGGAAGAAAGCGTCTCACTCGAAGTATCCCTGCAGCTCAAATGGTTATAACAACAACCAAGCGTAAAAGATGTCATTTTTGTCCCTCTTCCAATGATAATAAAACTAATATGGTATGTTGTAATTGCTCAAAATGCCTATATGAAGCTCATGTACATTACTACTGTCAAGACTGTAACAAATAAATGTATACACTTAACTACTACGTTTTTCAGATGTTCTCATCAATTTAACGACAATAAAACGGCAACTATAGGCTCCCGGGTGATAAAGACATGAGCACAATAAGCAAAACTAAAATGTTAACACAAAAGGAGGGTTAATCAAACGATAGTCGGAGTTTAGAACGTTAGTCTATAATACATGTTTTAAGAATATAATTGGTTTAAAGTTAAATTTATGCATGCGTTTATTGCAAATATAATGTAAAACATAGTGGCTAAAGCATTATGGGCAGAATGTTTAATGTGGAACAAGTGTGATTATAAGTATGAACAATTTATAATCTCTAGAAAAATGAATTTCTTTATTAATCGATATTAAAATCATCCATTAATCGATTAATCATACAATTACTACATTAATCATATATGCGGTTATTAATCAATTCATTAATCTAACGATAGTTAGATTAATTGATCAAATAATGGGTTAATTAAACGTCAATGCAAAGGTAGGTAACATAATGAATGCTTATTAAAATAAAATTGGATAAAAGTTAAATGTGTTGTTTTTTGCTGAAAATAATTGGAAAACATAGTGGAATTTAATATGTGAAATAGGGGTGAATGATTCTAGGTTTGAATAATCGGTAATCGATTACAAAAAATAATCGATTTTTATTAATTTATGTTTAATATCATCGAATTATCAATTAAGCGAATAATTTAATAACCGGTTAATCACACAACCAATAAATCAAGTAATTCTTTAATCATATAATGAATCAAACCATCAATGAATCAAACAAACGATTAATTAAACGATAGTTAGAGAACATCAGTTTAACGGGAAATAACATAATGCACGCTCTTAAAAAAGATAATTGGCAAAAAGTTAAATTTATTCATGTATTTATTGCACATATAATATAAAGCACAGTGAGATTTAAAATCTAAACTAAGGCAGTATGGGAAGAATGGTCAATGTACCGGATGAGCAAATAAGAACGGTCGTCGGCCATATCTTCAGATCTGATTATAGTACAGCTTTGGAAAAAAAAATTATAACAAAAGTGGCCTCGAGAAACACCTGAAAATTATTTATACCATTGTAGGTCCACCGCTAGAGGGCGTAATTGAATACCAAAATTTTAAAAAGCCGAATTTTACAAAATGTGTCTAATTAATGAGACAATCAGGTTCTACGGAATTCAAATTCAAATTCAAACACGTTTATTTAATTATGGGTACAATAGTTGATAAATGGGAGTTGACAATTTCAGTCGGCTGCTCAGGCGAGGTAGCCTCTTCAGCCGGTTGATTACATAGTTTTAATTGATTTAATTACATTTCATTGGTTATAAGTCTATAACATGTTATCTTATTATATAGGCAAAAAAAAGAAAAAAACATGTTAGTTGGTTACGTTACTTAATTGAGTAATATTTGATTCTTAATCTAGTGGATGTTGTGGGCGGGATTCATGGGTTGGTGGGCGGTGTTTCCTTGGAAGCAGGGGCTGGTCCCTCGAGCACCAAAATGGATCGGATATCGGAGGTCTGTACAGCTTCTTGCGGTGTTATCTGTATGGAATGGAAAAGATTATTAGTATTATGCGATGTTTATTGAAATTTAGTGTTATGTAAGTGATTTTGAAGTATTGAGTAGCAAATGATTGTGTTAATATGTAAAGTTAATTATATTGATACGGTTAGCTATACTTATCCCGACATCCCATCCTTACTCATCGCCGTTCCGGAGATATTTACACAAAAGTGCAAACACCTCCTGACCATGTGAGGATTACTCGCCACAGGTCAGTCGCAGTTTGTGCCGAAACTAAGGCCACTGCCACCCTTCGGATGACAGGTAGGACCTTCGCCATATCCAAACCTCCGAGGAGGCCAAGAACAGCGTCGAATCCTAAAGCGGGGAAGCGGGCTTTTCACGTCTGCGGCTTTTACCGCTTCAGCTACTTCAGCCATCTCGCTGCCGCTTGCCGTCGCTTTGGCGTAACTAACGCCGGTTCGGACTAGAGAGGGTGCCGCTGTGGGCGGTGTCCTCTTCTGTCGCTGTTGTGGTGACTCTTCGGTCTTCTTCCGCTGCGGGAGACGTGACGGTGGAGCTTCTGTCTTCCTACGCTGAGGGAGACGCGGGTACCTCGGGCATCCCCTGAAGTTGGCCGGATGATCCCCACCACAGTTTACGCACCTTGCCCGGTCCGTACGGGGTTTGGTGCACTCATTGGAGTGGTGATGTCCTGCACACTTGACACAGCGTGCCGCCGCTCTACAGCAACGCTGTGCGTGACGGAATCCCTGGCACCGGTGACACTGCCCGATGCCTGGTCTCCGCCTCAAGTCTTCAGTGGAGACACGTAGGCGAGCCACGTACTCCACTAGCCGGATCTTCTTGAGGTCCTCTTCTGATGGTACCTGGACCAGCAGAAGCGGGATCGGTCTGCCTTGTTTCTTCATTCTAGAACAAGAGCTGATGTTAACGTCGTGATTTTGGAGCTCGGAGGTAACGTCAGCCTCGGAGATTTCTACAGGTATTCCCCGTAGAACCACCTTGAACAAACGTTCCCTCTTTGCCTGATAGGTATAGTACGGTCTACCATGCCTATCCATATACCGCATTAGCCTGTCACGGTCCTTGACAGTGGCAGGCTGTATCGGTATCCTCGGCAATTGCCTTCACACGTGTGAAGACGATCCCTCGGTGGTCTAATTCTCGGAGAAAGCAACCCAGTTCTCCCACTCGTGAAGGATTACTGGAGGAACCCTCTCCCTGGCAGCTGGAAGCTCTTCTGCGTCCGGTCGGTCCATGGTGTCTGCTAGGGCCTCGAACGCGTTGATGACCGTAGTGGGCGTGGTCGGGCGGTCTCTAGAAGATTTCTTCGGCTTCTTCTTCTGGAGCCGGAACCCGTCGGACGGTGGCGATTCTTCTGCAACGACGCTTATTGGAACTGCTGGAAGCGGTGTAGCAGCCATCTCTTCATCCAATTTCTTGGGCTTCTTTTTCTTCTTCTGGGTCTTCTTGGAAACATCTTCTTCGTTGAAGGACCAGGGCTCGTAAGGCACCTCCTCGATCTCGAAGAAGCCATCGGGTAGCGGGACGGACGACTCATCGTGACGACTCCGAAGAGCGTACGGGTTCCTCGTCCGGGAGGTGACTCTCTACCTGTCATCGTGAAAACGACGCAGGTAGCAGAACGTACGCACGTAAAACTTTTAACAAAGTACGTTTACAATGTTAAACGCGATGCTCACTGATCTGCTTGCAGACAGCGAATGTTCTACGGAAAATTCTGCGTACTTTTTATTAAACAAGTTTTAGTCTATCTTTTCAAATAAGAGGTGGAGTAGAGTGGGAACCTAGTTATGAAAAAACGCCTGTAAGTCCGATTCTGCTTAATCGATCTTCACAAACTTACTCTTGTTGAAAAAAGTTCTTTTCCACCAATGTAAGTGTTATACACTCAACACAACTTTATAAGTAACATGCAGATTAGAGGGCGGTATTTATTTTTTTTTTAGAAATCTAGTTCTCTTTGGAAAATATTAAATGGAAGTATGCAGTTTTAACAATGGATTATGAAAGTAGACCAAATTAGCAACAAAATGGCGAAAACTGCATGTCTATACCTTTTTTCTATCCCGAGATATCTTAAGAAACGTATAAACGGTGAACATGTTACCGTCCCCGCATGAGGGTGTTATCTAAACGGTAATCTTTGTTACCTTTTCGTTTGGCGTACCTACAATTAAAAATAATTTTATTGTAAACGTAAAGAAAAATGTCGTTTATTATTGTCAGTTGACCGCCACACCAAAAGTAAACAACAAAGGGTAGGTATAGGTAAATTTCGCTATTCGATAATGTTTACCAAATAATATATATTAGCAAACAAATCTGAAAACAATTCAACCAATCTAACAATCAACAGTTTAAAAAAATTACAACTCTAAGAATGTGATTAGTGCCGCCCCGATGTTCAAGCTGTCTTCCATAATTTTCAAAACAAAATTCCAGTCTTTGACCGGTGGATAGGACGATAGTTTCAATTTCTACCACAGAAATGCTTTATACTACATTTCGTATCACTTTCGATCATGTCAGCCCTTGTTGTGGGTCTGTTGGCAAAAACAAGTTCTATTAATCGCCCCACAAACAAAAATCTAAACACGTCAGATCTTGGGATCTGGCTGGCCAGTGAAATAAACTTCCACGTCCTATCCATCTGTCAGGATGTTTGATTTAAAAATTTCCGAACATCCCTACAGTAACGAGCCGGACATCCATCATGTTGGAAAAACATATCACGACGAATTGCCAATCGTACGCCTTCTAAAAGAAGTGGCAATTCGTTTGTTAAAAAATCTAAATATCTTTCCCCATTTAGACTTTCGTTAAAAAATATGGTCCAATTATTTGTCTACCTAGACTCCCCCGCATCCAGTATGGATTTGTGTCTGACCAATAGTGCATGTTATGGCGATTTACACTACCATCACTCCGAAATGTTTCTGCATCTGACCACATAATAAGTGAAAGTATTTCAGGATTTTCTCCTATCATATTTATTAGCCAGTTACAATAATTCACTCTGTTATTAAAATCTCCAGCATTTAAACCTTGATGTAGGACTATGTGATATGGGTGCAATCTCAAATAAAAATATTTCGTTGTTAACAAGCGAAAAAAGTCTTCAAGTGCTTTAACTCATGTGGTGCTTTTACGAAAGTTTTTCGCCTGGCCCCTCATTATTTTATATTTTTATTATTTGATACAATAATACAATTTTGGTAATAACAGTTATTTATGATATTGTTATAGTGGATTTTCTAAGTAAAATTTATTTTTTAAGTAATTACTGAACTGAACTTATTTGATGTTTTATTAATATAGCTGGACAAAAATGGCAGACCACATTAAACACTCAATAAACTAAACATTTTACCACAAATTAATTATGACATAATGACATTTACTTAGATCGATTAAGCAGAACCGGACTTACAGACATTTTTTCATAACTAGGTTTCCACTCTCGCCCACCTCTTATTTGAAAAGATAGACTAAAACTTGTTTAATAAAAAGTTCGCAGAATTTTCCGTAGAACCTGATTATTGTATTTATAATGCCCTTTAACTAGGCAAATTTTGTAAAATTTTACTTTGTAAAATTTTGCTATTCAATTACGCCCTCTAGCGGTGGACCTACAATTCTATAAATAATTTCCAGGTGTTTCTCGAGGCCACGCTTGTTAGCTGTACTAGAATCCGATCTGAAGATATGGCCGACGGCCGTTCTTATTTGCTCACCTTGTACAATACGGGTGGTCGATTATAAGTATGAACAATCGATAATCTATTACTGGGAATTTTTTTTATTATAAATCAACGATTAATCAAATAATCGGTTGCTGATAAAATTAATCAAACGAAACTCCATTGGAGAAGGTCAGTCTAGCGGGAAATAATTGGGCAAGTTACATTTATGCCCGTGTTTACTGTAAATATAATGTAAAACATAGCGAGGGCCCATAGATACAGCCTCTCTTGAGTTTAAGCACTCTTAAATAATTATCCTCTAGCGGGCAGCGTTTACAGAACAATTATAATCTTAATCATATTTTTTTTCATGAATTTAATAGACCAATGTGCAATCCATCTTAACGCTAACATTAAAATGAAAATCAGTAAAATATCCTTACTTCTATTTGATTTGATAAACAATTGCTTTTGGATTTGCATCACTTCATTAACTAACTTCAAATGTATTTCTATATTTAGAATTACAGACCCATTAACATTACATTGGGGCCAAAACTTTCTGCATGCTCGATTAATGGAGTTTTTTCTACATCATTGTATGTTCAAGATCGTTTATGTTGCATTAATCTGTTTTTTAAGTGTTACAAGTTTGTCCTATGAATGTAGCTGTACAATTTGTGCAATTAAGTTAGTATAACAATATCAGTTCGAGTTTTATCCTTAGTTTAGAGAACAATTTTTATCCTTTTGGATCAATACTACGTTAAGTTATCGATGGCCAACTATTTCAAGATATTTTAATTAATCAGTAATATCAATGGGTATGAATTTATCTGTAAAATAAGAATAAGTTTTACCATAATTTTCTTATAATACGTTTGTAGTTAATTAATCAAATCAATATTTCACCCATAAATGGCTAAATATGAATAAAAGCCTCGTAAATCCTTTTATTATTTAAGTGATATTATTGATATAATGTATAATAATATTAATTATATTACAGTGCAATGCTTGGTTTTAATTCGCGGAATTAGTAATATTAAATCGGAATTAGAGGTATTAGTATGAAATTAATGGTATTAGAATGGAATTACTCGGTGTTAATTGGAATTAGTGTACTATATTTTCGGGTGCGGCTCATCGCTCGAAAAACAATTGATATCGGACCTGATGAACATACATCCGGAAAATCGATCTGGCAAAACAATTAGATGACGCGCAAATATAGTCATTAGAAGAATTCCAAGAATTAAGAAACGCCGGATCTAAGAGTGGGCAACCCCAACATTCGTCCGCCAAAATTTGGGTGCGGCATTTGGGTAGTATGTGTGATAAAAATGTTAATATTATAACTAATTCATAGAAAATTTCACAAATCAATTTTTCCGTGTACAGTGCGTAACAAATTTATACTGTTTATGTATAACAGCTAAAAATGTTTACAATTCCTTTTGATTCTGAAGAAAAGAGCAGCATGTTTAATTAAATAACCATTTTTCAGTTTCGGGAGAAAATGGAAAATCTCAGTATTCATTTAATTTCGTTGCATTGTGATGCGTATCACAATATTTAAAGATATCGGAGATATGAATGATTGAAACATTTATTACGGTAATATATGTGGAACACATTAAACAATAAAAGTTTTCTATGGACTTCTTTTTTCTTATTTTTTAAGGTAAATACGTTTATAATTAGGTTTAGTTTAATATATACTAGTTTAATCATAAATGGGTTATCAAATCGAAACAATGAAAGAGTTGTTAAATATAATAAACATTTTATTTATCCCAAAAGGATATTTATTGAATCAATCCGATATTACATCAAATTTGAATGTATGCTAAAGATATAACTTCTTAAACTTTTTTTATGAAATAATGTCAATAATATAAGATAATTGTTAAGTTCATTGAATGGATAACACTCCTTTTATAATCATATATTTGAATTAACAAAAAACTATTTCTTTGTTAGATTTGACTAGATCTTTAATGCTATGCCAAGTTCCTTTTTGTAAATGGTTTTATCAATTTAAAATTGAAGTTAAATTACATATAAAGAGAAATTAGTTCGGCAAATAATTCTACTTAAACAAACTGACACAAAAAAAACTCATTAAAACAAAGCCTTACAAAGGTAAGTTATAAATAGATCATAACATCGTGACCGGTATATACGTTTGAGTGCGTTATAAAAATACAGCGCCCCCTTCTCAAGTTACACATTCACCTATACTGCAATAAAAATAAAATTCGCCCGTTCGTCCACGACCACCTCTACACAAATATAAATATAAACAACAAATAACAATGCTAATTCACACAAATACAAGAGTGAGGGAGCCCTGTACTGTCTTTTATTTTAGCAGATTTCGGCTTAATGAACCAACGTGCCAGTGAAATACCTTTCCAAGGCAATGCTCGATTTTTAATACGTTATATAGACTTGTAGAATTATTTGCTGTCAGCTTTAATTTATATAAAAATACCTGCTTACACTTGATCACAAATCGTTAACATACACGGTTTAACTTCAAAAAGAGTGACTGTTATTTATAGATTAATATTTGAAAAACACATTAAAAGTAACACCCGAAAGAAAAAACAAATTAGCGTTGGATAATACAAAAGGAAATGTACACCCAAGAAATATTTTAAAGACAAATTGGTTACAATGAAGGTATTTAATAAACCAAATCGAACTGGCTCGGTCGACACTCTAACTGTCACTCACTTTCCCCCGATGTGAAACTAGCTACATTTACTCCCGCAATCAACCCCCATTTTCCAAAGTGATAACAAAAAATTATTATGTTGGAACATATTAATTATTGAACGCCATCTTTATTTTAAAAATATGCATTCGTCCGTAACAAGCTCTACATTTAGGTCTCAAGTTTCAACATCCGAAACAAAGACGTCTTTGATTCCAGTGTTTACCGACGTAATTACTTACTAAACTAGTGACATTTTTACATCAAGAATGTGCGCCTAAAAATTCCCAATGATTCGTTACGCCCCTTCAGTAAAGCAGCTTTTAAGCGAGTTAGACCTCAAACACATGTTTTTCAACCCTTAACCAAACATTAGTTACAAAAATAAAATATCCTGAAAAACATGCTCAAATAACGACGTAATATTTAATAAAATAGGTTAAACTCCATTAATTAACTTTCCCATAGATTTAAAAAATGTTTGTTGCAGTAATAAAATTTTCGCGGTCCCCTACCTACAATGTCTTCTGTGAACCTCGTTTTGAGCTTCGTTTACGGTTTCCTTGAAGTGCTGTAGTATTGAGTTGCGATTTATTATGTAAATTGCATCGTTGTGATTGGTTTTCGTCATTATTATGTTCATTTTTATGTGTAACGAAATGTTTATAATAATTACTTAAAATCTACCGTCGATTTTTATAATTATTCGAAGTAATTTTCATAATTTTCGAAACCTTACGACATAAAATACATCCTATTGTTACCTGCAAATTGATCCTCAAATCTTTTCTTTGAAACAATGTTGAAGCATATAAGTTATCTGAAACCAAAATAAAAGGTTTGTCACTTTAGAGATCTATCAATCGACCACTGTAAAAACAGCAAAATTGTGCAGAGAACGAAGCTCGAAATCAAACAAGTTTGTTAATATAAATTAGAGTCTAAACTACTCATATTAGCGCAATTTGACTATGTGCGAGGTTAGTAATCGAATCTACTAATAGAGAGGACGCGTGTGAAGTTAGCACTCCGACAGAGAGTTCCAATAATTCTGATTAGAGTTCTAGCTTCCTTTTCAAGAGTTTAGAAGTAGTGTATAGGTAGCAGACCGCGAAAGTGTTATTATTGTAATAAACGTTTGTCAAATCGCCATTGTTACCGCGATAGAAAAGATAATTAGTGGATTTTTACTATCTTGACAATACGTCGTAATTTGCTAATGTTTTAAAAATATTTTATTTGCATATTTTGATGTAAGAAATGTGAGAATGTTTGTAACTGATATTTGGCTAAGGTTGAAAAACACATGTTGGGGTTTGAGTACCAGGTGTACGCTTAAAAACTGCTTTACTGAAGGGGCGTAACGAATCATTGGAATTTCTTATGCGGCGATTCTTAATGTAAAAATGTCGCTAGTTTAGTAACTAATAACTAATAATAATAATAATAAAATAATAACTAATTGTGCCGAGATTAAAGGAATATATATATATATATATATATATATATATATATATATATATATATATATATATATATATATATATATATATATATATATATATATATATATATATATATATATATATATATATATATATATATATATATTCAAGTGTAGGTATTTTTATATAAATGAAAGCGCGCAGCAAATCATTTTTCAAGCCTATGTAACGTATTAAACATTAAATGTTTCCTTGCGAAGGTATCCTATTCACACGCGGGCTCATGAGGCTGAAGTCTGCTAAAATAAGACAGTACAGGGCTCCCTCACTCAGCATTGTTATTTGTTGTTTAAATTTAGTGTAAAGGTGGGCTGGTAAGTGGGGTACATGGTATCGCTTTGGTTATTAATTGTAAAAGGCAATTGCCAAGTGGATACACACTCCTGAGCCAAAATAACCATTAAACTTTTGTTTTTATTGTTTTTATAGATGAATGTGTAACTTGAAAAAGGGGCGCTGTCACACTGACACATTGAGATTTATATATATATATATATATATATATATATATATATATATATATATATATATATCGGTCACGATGTTGTAATCTATTTATAACTTACCGTTGTTAGGCTTTGTTTTAAAGAGGTTTGTTTGTGTCAGTTGTTGGGTAGAATTGTTTGCCTGCGAACTAATTTCTCTTTATAAGCAATTGGTTATTTTTCATATGTATTTTGTGCTTTAATGGTCACTAAACAATTGTGTACGTGTAAATTATTTGTCTATTTTCTTTTGTCCTTGCCTTTATCTTATTAGCACCTGTGCAATTTTACTGTTGTTGTATTTTATATGTACCGTAATTTGCTTTATTGTTTATGTGCTTATTTACTTAAAGACCAGTAGGATTAGTTTTAAAGGGCAACATGTTCGGTATTATGATTTTTATTTTGATTATTTATGACCCAATTGTGGGTGTGACTACACGTGTTTTTTTTTTAGGTTTGCGAGGAATTAAATATCAGATTTGTAAAATACATTCTAATGTTTTAATTATTGCCAGGAAAGTTAAAGTAAGGCAAACAATTAATTTGAGTAACAGTAACTTTATTGGCAATCAAGCCAAGATAAATCACTTAGCGATTGTTTTCTTCTTGAATTTGCATTCTTGCAAATAAGTTCAAATTACACTTTTCAAGATAGGTTACCTGGGGGACGCTACAAGTTTATAAAAAATAAGAAGAGTTCTGCTCATTAACGGTTCCAAATTTTAATTTGAAAAATAGTTCTAGAGTTCCTGAATTAAACATTTTTTTTTAAATGTTAGAGAATTAAATTTTGACACGCAACAGATCCAATCAACTTTTGATGTTCTTTTATTCATTCCTACGAGTTCTCGCTAATTTAAAAAAATTATAATCAAAAATGAAAAAGCCATTTTCCTTAAAAAAAAAGGACAACAAAAAATATTTTAAAGAGTTCTAATAGCTCTCGCAGCAGATTTGGATAGTATTCGAAAAGTTTGGAAAGAAATTCCAATGATCCAATGCGATCCGATTAATATTTAAAGAATTATTCGACTTTAAAAAATTGCATAACATATTTCCTAAGTATCGACGAAAAATATTTTGAAGAGTTCCAATAGTTCTCTTATAGTTCTCGACATGTACAATGCCTTTCCAAAGAGTTTCATTGTTAAAATTAATTATATAATTTTTTTAAAAATGAATTTATCCGATAAATGGGCTATTTTTTACTAATTGTTAAAAAAATTATCTAATTAATTTTATCATGGGAACTCTTTGGAAAGGTATTATGTATACCCAGTTATACAAGAATTGTTTTATAATAATCAGAACTTTTGTCTCATCTATATCCTCATAAATTTTCAAAGCATCGATGAACAATTTTTTGAAGGATTCCAATAGTTCCCACAGTAGATTTGCATAGTACTTAGAAAGTTATAAAAAAAATTCTAATGACTGAAAGCAATCCGATCAATAATTAATGTTACACAAAAAAAAAATTGGATTTAGCACCAAAGTTAAAGGCTTGGAATTATTAAATAATAATTTTATTTCATAGAAGTTTTGAGCTGTTTCAGAGTAAATAATTTTTCAATTATTAAATATATATTTTATGAAAATACAAAATGGAAATTAAAATAAATAGTAATCATTTTAATAGCATTTTTATTACAATAAGTTCATTACGAAAATAGGCAACACTGTAAAAACAAAAACAAAATATGTGTCAAACAGACGTTTAAAACTTAATGTCAGGCACAGCTTAATGGATATCTAGACGCTAAGTTAAAACATTAAAAGAAATAAAATAATTTTTTGCGAAAGCGGAAGTAGAAGCACAAGAACTAAAGAACTAGCTTATTTACTTCCGTTTACAGTAAATGATACAGACACACAATTATTGAAATTATTCATAATTTTCAGTTTTTTTGAAAACAATTTTCTGAGATTAGGTATGGTTGTCAAGGACGAATTCCAAAAAACATACTGATTTGACGAAACTATTACTAAATTTATTAATTTTCCGCGTTTTTGTGTTTCCGCTTTTGCAAAAGATAGAGTATACATCTCAGGAGAGACTGATAGTTTTCCCTCGATGTCTTGTAGCCCTTGGGCTTCGCCTTCGTGCTGCAAACTGCATCTCAGGAAAAATCATGTATGTCTCTCCCTCTATGTATAATATACTATTAATAATATTTTTTTTAGGATAACTATGGAATCCCCTTTTTATACGTTTATAACGAAAACAGGCAACATTGTAAAAACAAAAACAATAATCTATGTCAGAATGACGTTTAAAACTTCATGTCAGGTAGAGATTACTAGACATGTTAACTTGAAAAAAATTCCACTTCTATATCACTAATACTGTTTAACTATTTTCGTTCATATTTAATTAATTTTTAGACTTACGTTGCGTTATATTAAGAAACTTTATCAAGAAAAGTTAAGTAAAATTAAATTTTCTTTAAAAAATATGTCGACACTTTTTCTCATAAAATTAATCGTTATTCAGATATTGAAAAAACACTTAAATTCTACCTTAGGAATCTCTTGCCGCTAAATTACGAATCGAATCCAAAAATTGCAAACAACATAATTAATCGATATTTTTAAGGTCTATATCTACGTATTTTTATATCTTTGAAATACGCCGCTGTTTTAGAAATATTGGACTGACCCTAATCCCCCGCTGGATTTATTCCAAACTATAATCAGCTCCAAGCCAAACAGAAACAAGCTTAAATAAAAAAATTTTAAGTACATAGGTATTTTCGATCTGAGTCATCGTGAATAGGACTGACATGCATTCACACAGACATCCAGATATCATGGCCCTTGGCGAAAGTTGTCCAAAAGTTGTAAAATTATCTAGTAAGTCGATTTAGCGATACTGAAAAAAAGTCGATTGCATAGCCTCGATATACCTACATATGAGTATAATATAGGTTGGAAGGTAAAAATTATAATTAAAATTATAACATTTCTTTTAATTTTTTAAGTTAGCATCTAGACATCTACTAACCTCCGTTTAACATAGATTGTTTTTGCTTTCACAATGTTGCCTATGAATGAACTTATTATAGAAGACATTGTATAATTATCCTAAGAAAAACATAATTAAAATTATTTCATTTCTTTTAACACATTCGCGGACAAGACGGCATATGCCGTCCCGTTAGCAGGGACAAGACGGCGACAAATCTTTATGATATTCCTATTACATACATGCTTAGTGTCCCACGAGAAAACAAAATTACGAAGCATGTCCTACTAGAACTTTTGGTGGAACAATTACCCTAACCTCATTTGTTTCTAGTGCACGTGGTTACGTGTGTGCCTCTGTTGCTTATAAAAGCTAACTTGTTTGTAGTTAAAAGTGTGTCAAAACTCGCAAAAACGATCATAAGTGTCTGGTAAGTACCCATTCTTTTGAAATAGTATAGAATTGAATTAGATAAAGTAAAAATAAACAATACAATAATAAATAAAAACGGAGATTACTAATGATGTTTATATTTTGTCGTATAACGTCGCTAAAATCGAGCATCCAGTCTAATATTTTTGTTGTGTTTGTAAAATTTGATAAATTATTCTCCCGAGTTTGTATATAACATGACATAATATATAGGTTATACAGGGTGGTATAAAGAAAGTTGTAATATGATATAAAGTGGGATCAATATGTAGTCACAAATATCGACATAGGATGCTGGAGTAATACATGGTGAAATACAGGATTCCACTGTTTGTTCCAGTGGCGTCCAGTATAAAAATTATATTGATATTTTTAGAAAATATTCATACACTCAGCTAACTGCATACCTTACTAAGTAAAACATTATTATTTTCATGTTTTCCGGGTGGATTGCAAATTTTTTTTTTCCGGATAAAATGGACCCAAAAGAGGAGGAGTAACTTTTACCACTACATGAAGAAGTCAGCAGCGGCTGAAAGAGAAGAATTCAATGCTGATGATGATATCCTAGATCCACCTTTTCTTGCCGATACTGCTACCGATTCAGATACACATGATACCCATGAATCGCTTACAGAGAAAAATGATGTTGAACTTGAAAATAACAGCGTTGATGATGAAGATGAGTAGTGTGATACTGTAGCAGACATTCCTGATTTTTTATTTGACAATAGTGTTACAGGGCTCAAACTTGTTTTTGAAAATACACCATCCTCTGTTGAATGTTTTGAAAAGCTCTGGGATGAGCAACTAATAAACATGATACTCAATTCTATAAATACATATTCTGATATTTTACAAAAGAGCAACCCTACAGCAAACATTGTCGACATCGATCTATTAGATCAATAACTATGACTGAACTCAAGCATTCTTTAGCATTGTGCATCTTACAGGGTCAATCTAAATATCCTTCTATCCCAAAAATGTTCAGTATGGACCCTTTATACTACTGTCCCATTCTTCATCGTACTCTGTCTGGGAGACGCTTTGAGGAGATTTTAGTTTTAGTTTTAGTTGTTCTTACGGTCAACTTCACAATCCGAATGATACACTAAACAAAGTTCGACCCCTTCTGGATAAATTATTATCTAACTATAGAAGTGCTATTGTCCCTGCAGAACATTTATCTTTAGACTTATGCTTCTTCGTGGTCGGCTAAGCTTTCGACAATACATAAAAGGTAAAAAGGCAAAATATGGGGTAAAATTTTCTTCTGTTTGTACTACAGATGGCTATGTTTTAGATCTTCAAATTTATTCTGGAAAAAGCCAAGAAGCAAATAGTTTATCCAAACTTGAGACATTGGTTCTATCCATATTTAGATCGGGGCCACCATGTTGTCATAGACAACTTTTATATCAGTTTGTCTCTGTCTAATCGCCTTGTTAATCGAAACACTCATACTACTGAAACCTTACGACAGAATCGATTAGGAAATCCTGAGACTGTTGTAAAAGCCAAACTGAAAAGGGGCGACCATTGCAGGAGGAGACGTGGTAAGACATATGTGTCTAAGTGGAAAGATAAACGGGATGTATTCTGTATTACTACAAGATATCCGAAACTAATTCAGGTTACAAATAGATATGGTAAAGAAAAAATACAACCGGAAGAAATATCCATTTACAATAAGTTTATGTCTGGTATTGACCGCAACGATCAGATGGTTAATTATTATTCATCACCCAGAAAGAGCATAAGGTGGTACAAAAAAGTAATGTTCCATTTGTTGGACATTACTCTATGGAATGCGTATTATATAAAAAAGAAAATTGATAACAAAGTGACTTTTCTTCAATTTCGCGAAGAATTTATAAAAGAATACTTGGAACTCGATAAGGACATAAACGATGAAAGATTGTTAGTGAAATCGGGTCCATTACACGGAGGTAAAAGAAGGAGAGCTGAACCTGGTCTACCAAATATACATCCTGAAATGCACTTTCCAGATGAAATTCTAAATCCAAGGAATCCTACTAAATCTTAGCATCTGAGATGTAAGAACTGTACTTTAAAATCCGTACGGAAAGAAACAAAATATTTGTGTAAGCAAACCAGCTCTGTGCATCGTACCATGTTTTGAAGAATACCATAGACGAGTATAAACGATTTATTAACCAAAAAATGTTTCGTTTATTGTTTGGCAATAAATAATGATAATTTCTTAATCTCTTTGTACTTTTTTTCGTACAACGGGATATGCCGTCATGGCTCCAACCTACCACCAAATGGATTTCGTAGGGACAAGGCGGCATTTGCCGCACTACCTTTTTTTTCAAAAAAACTAATTTTTTGTTTATGTGACATCGTCTATTAGTCTTATTATGACTTTTCCCGTTTAAATATTAATAATAACTAGGTGCGTTTTTACAATCCACATTTTTTACTAGTGTCCGCGAATGTGTTAATTTCCATTTTGTAGGTTGGAAGGTCCGGTGGAATTCCACACCAGATATTTTCATAAAATATATATTTAATAATTGAAAAATTGTTTACACTGAAACAGCTCAAAACAAAACAAAAGTCTTGATGCTAAATCCAAATTTTGTGTGTAACACATTAATGATTGATCGGATTGGTTTCAGTCGTTAGAATGTCTTTTATAACTTTTTGAGTACTATCCAAATCTACTGTGGGAACTGTTGGAACCCTTCAAAATATTGTTAATCAATACTTTGAAAATTTACGAGGATATAGATGTGACGCTGGTCGGTTTCAAGAGTTCTGCTTATTCTAAAACAATTCTCGTATAGTTCTGAGCATATACAATGCCTTTCGAAAGAGTTGCGATGACAAAAATAATTTAGATAATGTTTTAAACAATTAGTAAAAAATTTTTCGGATAATTTCATTTCTAAAAAAATTATGTAATTAATTTTAACATCGAAATTCTTTGGAACGGCATTATGCATGTCGAGAAGTACACGAAAACTGTTTTGTAACTATTGGAAAATATTTATCGTCGATACTTATTATTAATATATTATTAATATTATTAATATATTATTAATATATTAATATATTAATCGGATCGCTTTCGATCATTTGAATTTCTTTCAGAAGTTTTCGAAAACTATCCAAATCTGCTGCGAGAACCATTAGAAGTCTTTAAAATATTTTTTGTTAATATTGCTTTTTTTAAGTAAAAAAAAAAACTTTTTCATTTTTGATTATAATTTTTTTTTGAAATTAGCGAGAACTCTTCGGAATGAATAAAAATACACCAAAAGCTGATTGGAACTATTGCATGTCAAAATTGAATTTTAAAAAATTTTAAATTTTTTTTTAATTTTCAAAAAAAAATTTTTCATATCAGGAATTCTGTAACTTTGCAAAATACAGTAATTTACCTAGTCGGAACTACTGGACCTCGATTTTCGATGTGAAGTTAGCACCCCATTTTTCAAATTAAAATTAGGAACAGTTAATGAGCGGAACTCTTTATTTTTTGTGAAGTACTTATAAACTCTTTAAAAGGAAGCTAGAACTCTAATCAGAACTATTGAAACTCTTTGTCGGGTGCTAACTTCAAACGCGTTGTGAAGTATGGCACTCCAGATAATATTGATACCTCGACTGGTACTAAACTTCGACTAATTTCGTAATTTTATTACTTACGTTGGGGAACTCCATATATATTAATATGCTTAAAATTATATAAGTAATTCCACTAAATTAAAAATCTGAAATGTATTATTATACCACTAAAAATCCGAATCGAGTTCCGACAAAAAAACTGGGTCATTCTATTTCAGAAAATTGAACATATGATGATTCGGCTGCATAGTGTTGAATTTTTTAAGTAAAAATATAAATACGATATACTTACTAAAGGCTGTACTAATAATCGAAAATTTGTCATTTTGTAAAAACCCCACTATTTTGATGAGCGCATTTTTTGTCTCTAAGCTTAAAACACTTATCAATTAATAAACTTAATATCAATGTAAAATACATTTATAGAGGAATCCAAAATGTAATAATATACAGGGTGTGCCATTTAAAAATCTTTCAATTTGTTGCCACCCATGTTTAGACCACGTTGTGTAGTGTAAAATAATTTCTTAAAGTAAACCAGTTAAGGATTTGCTAATATTCATTTTTGTAATTTGCTTCCATTTTGATTCTTTAGGCATATTAAGAAACGCGACGTCTACATATCCGATGTAGATAGCCATTAATTCACGGAACATTTTACGAAAATTTTTAGGTTGGCAAAGCTAGATCCGGCATTATGTGAAGCATGTCGCTCTTACAAAATTTGTCAAAAACGGGATCCATCCAGTGGAAAACTTTGATGTGAGCAAATTTACGACCGTATTGTTGGCGATTTCACGTATTTCATGCAAAATTATCTCGATTATCTCCCATTTTCGTGTTTTGTGACAGAATTTCGATAAAACAAAAGGAGGCTAGATGACATTTTCACTTTACAATTAAGACTACCAACCGCCACAAAAATCTCTAAATCAACAAAGTAAATATTTTGTTTAAAAACGGCAAATTACAAAAAAAATGACATAAAAACGTGTTTCATAAGACCGTGAAGCACTCATTCTTTAAAAAACTAGTGGCTAGGCCACTCTTTTTTTAACTTGAATTCGTACTTCAAGATTGGTCTTATGACATTGGTTTTTTAATAAACTATTTTGTAACAGATGTGACATGTAGTTTTAAAAGTACAAAAAGATAGCCATAGTGCGTTTTTACTAAATACACAATAAAAAAAATTGAGCAATAATTTTGTGTAAGATTTGATTATACACATAGGTCATTCTTTCAATTTATAATTTTCAGTTGATATTAGTTAATACACTTTAATGTCTAAATTTAATTAAACTCGAAAATATACAGTTTGCATTTATATAATTCAGAATTTAATTACACTCAGTAACAATGAAAGTGGCAATGTACTGTATAATAAAACGAAAACGATGACTTATCAACATAAACTGATGAGATTTTGCACCATAACTATTATATATTACTCGTTAAAATACAAGGACGTTCGCTGTAATATTAATTTATTTTTATGGTTACGTAGTAGGTTATTAGTCTAGTGTCCTAGAGAATTGTTTTTTTAATATGTGTAATCGGAAATACTTTTTCAAAAAGGAAGCAAAAGTTTCCTGTAAAAACAGATTTGAATAATCTACATATTGGAAGTCGTGAAAAATTCGAATTTTATCCTTGTCCAAAATAATTATCAAAATTAGTCCAAGATTTTCTGAATAACAGAATTTAAGAACTTTGCAATCAAATTTTTAAACAAAATTTAGATTAAAAATTAATTATCAAAAATGACATAAGATTAGAGAATAAAAGAATAGTCTTTTGACCACACCCTACCTCCTGTCTGCTCAATTTTATTTTGCAACGTAATCCCTCGATAGCGTGATGGATTAAGCCTATAGGGATTATAACATTTAAAATTTTTGTCTGATGATGAAGACCATTAATTTGCTGCGGTGATGACATCACTACGGTATGTGTATATTTTGCACATATTCCTTTCACTTCGGTAGTCTCATTAGCAGGAATAATAGTGATTGCAAGATTCAACAAACAAAATACACCCACGTACCGCACAAAATAAAAACTCCGAACGCGTTTCAATAGCTGAGCTATCATCAGCGGTCGACTGGGACGAACTAAAGAAATTTCTAATATATATCCATCAGCGAGTAAAAGAACAAACCAAAACAAACAAATTCTAAAGAATAATGAACTTTAAGCTGCTCAGAACTCTAAACTTTCATAACTTTAATCAGATAGCAACAAAGCGTTATTCACTAATGGTATATACAGGGACCGCCATAAAGTTGGACACATATGGGAAACATTTTTATTATTGAAATTTCTGAAAAACTTTATTGGCGGTTCGTTTCTGCATGTCTGACAACCAAAAAATCCATTGTAACTGGTTTGGCGGGAATTTTGAAAAGTGTTAACCGTGATGCTGAAAAATGGGTCAAATTGACAAGATATCGAACAATTTCATTAAGAAAATGTATTTAGAATGCAACAAAGGCCCCATATACCAATTTTTAACCAAATCAGAAAAAAAATACCATTTATTCCCCTCTGCTTTTATTACGAAACATAAAATCATTTTTGGTCAAAATTAATCAAATATTTGTAAAATAGACAATTTGTGAGAGGAAAATTTAGAAAATACGATTTAGCCTCGTCACTGGTTGTGTTCATGCCCTGTATATTGAACCGCATGAGCTGATCTAATATTTTTAACCGGTAATTAAAATGTAAACGAACTAATATTTGTAATTAAAATTTAACAACACATTATTTATCCTTATTAAATTTAATATCGATTAGTACATTTGAAATTAGCCATATTTTTGAATTTAATAAGTTGGCTTTGGAAAAATTGGTATATGGGGTCTTTGTTACATTCTAAATACATTTTCTTAATACAATTTTTCGATATCTTGTCAATTTGGCCCATTTTCGGCATCACAGTTAATATTTTTCAAAATTACCGCCAAATCTATGGTCACGTGACAATGATTTTTTTGTTGTCAGGCATGCAGAAACGAACCGCCAATAGTTTTTCGGAAAATTCAATAATAAAAATTTTTCCCATATGTGTCCAACTTTATGGCAGTCCCTGTATACTAGAAATTTCTTTAGTTCGTCCCAGTCGATCGCTGATGATGATAGCTTACCTACTGAAACGTGTTCGGTGGTTATTAATTTTACTTTCTTGCTAAACAAGAAAGTATTGCGGTCTAAAAAAAAATCGAAAAAAATAAGTTGTGTTATTTTGATGTTTTACGACTCTGAACCCGAAAAAAATTTTACCACCCGAAACTATACGTACGATTTTGATGAAATTTGGAATGAAGGCCTACGAGACAATTATGTCGACAAAACGCAATAGATTGATGTTCAGGTCAATAACTCGTATGAAATGCAATTTTTGAAATTTTTAAAACTTTCAAAATTGAATATGGTCACATATACATTTTTTTTTTGTAGAAATATATTTCCGCTACCGTTCAAGATATAAAAGAATGGGAAATAGATATGCATAGTTAAATAGATTTCTTTACGTAATAAATTATAGTATAAATTTGCCTACATTTATTATTCGAAATTGATTTATTCAAAATTCTCTCCAAGCATTTTTTTTTTGTTTTTTTATATTTTCTAGGCAACAAGCCACTCTTATGAATGCAACCAACCTGCTTCTTCTAAAGCTACAATATAGGAGATATGAATTTTAAAATATTTAATATTGATATTGTTATATCTTTCTAACTATTTTGGTTACAAACGGGATTTTGGAAATAAACTTTGTTCATTTGCGTTAATGAAATGATATTATCCTGGTTTCCGCTTTTTCCGGAAATTGAAAACATTCCTCGTATTGCTGGTATAACATACACATATTCTTACTTTATTTGAAAGGGAGCGAAATTTGCTTTAAAATGATATGAAACAGTCCATAGTTATCTTGAAAGATAAGCGAGATGTCTGTTGTTAACTTTCAACCTACATATACATATGTAGGTATAGAAGTTTATGTAAAGGGCCAGTTTTTGTTTTTATTAAATATTTCTAAAACAGCTGAATATTTCAAAGATATAGTATTTTGCAAGAAAGTCCTGTAATGCACTAGCAATCACCTAGTTTTTTGTGTGGTGCGTGGGTGTATCTTGTTTCTTACATGTGTTGCCACAGTTCTAGTGTTCCAGATCTTTCATGCAAGATTGAAGTTGAGGTAAAGAGCGTTATCAGTACTTCCCTCAATTTGTCTCTCCGGTACTTACAATTTATCCTTCAACTGATCGGATTTTATCCCATTAACAACAAGCGAACAGTTCGTTTCACACAAGTGATTTTGAACCGAATTAATTGAGCTACCTTTCACATCGTTCAACGTCGTAATTAACAAATTTATTATTTGGGTTGTAACCGTATATTTCTATTTATATTTTGTACAAATTTAAACGTTTTACAGATGTCTGTAACCATCAATATATCCATTCTTCTACAGTTTATCTTGCAGATGATATTCTGTAACTAAACGACTAATTTTGGTAACTAAGTTAAAACATGAATGGCTCTAGTGTGCGTGGACAGTGTAAAAATCCTTACAGCAGCTCATGTGGATGAATGTATCATTAGAAGAAGATATATAGTATTTTGCATTAAAAAATTTTGTACAATTTTTTTTGTAAATTGGTTAACTTTTATTCTTTAACTTTTACCTTCGTATGTTGCGTTTCTTCAATGAACGAAGGAAGGAGTTACAATAAAGTGTGAAAGAAAATCTGTTCACTGACTTTTTTAGGTCACAGTTCATTCGCGTCTAGGGATGTCGATTCTTGGAAATCTAAAAATAGAAACAAAGTTCATTGAGCTTTTCTAAAGGTCAAAGTTCATTCACCTCTACGCATGTCATATTACAATTCCTAAACATCCAAGTCAAAGTTCAATGGGGGTTGTCATTTCTTGGAAATCTAAAAATTCAACCAGTTATTTAAAAAACCGCCATCAGTTCATGACAAACAACCACCCGTTCCTGAGAAAAGGATTCCTGTTTTTGGACTGTTTTGATCTATTTTCACCTGTTTTTGCTGCTTTTTGGAAACCGGTACCAGTTTTTGGGAAACGAGTACCGGGGTTTTTACCCATTTCGATATTTTTAACCTGTTTTTGGGAAAGTGGTAGCGGCAATTTGTACAAAAAGTAATAACAAATATACTATTTCATATGCAAAAGCTAAGTATCTTAATTAGCAAGAATTTTTTTAAACGACCAAAAAATTATTCTAATGCGCAACCATCAAACGTTTATTTATTAACATTAATACACAATTATTTATTGTACCATTTTGCCATTTGTTGTAAATAGGAAAAACTGTGTGTTTGAGAAATTGTTTAAGGGTGTAGACTGTTAGTGTGTGAAGAGAATGGTAATTAGTTGAAGGGGGGCATTTGAGTGACTGCGTCCCAGCTTCGACACTCGAGTGGATGTGCGGTACGTGTCGGAGGGGTCACTTATTTTTGTACGATAGAGTCTTAGTAGAGAAGTAAGTTGCAGAATTCGAGATCGAATAGGTTTCAGCATACACGATATTGGTGTGAGGGGGGGGAGTCCTAATTCTCGTCGTTAGCAACTTACGTTAGAAATACAAACAAAAAATTAAATTTAACACATCAAGAATCATCATAAAAAACCCAATGATACACTTTTGGGTTATTTCCACTTTCGTCATAGGAGACAGTGCTTCTTATTTTTAGAAAAATAATAAGCTTATGTAACACGCCGAAACACAGAAATTGACACTGATGCTAGCGCAGTATGCCTTTAACATAGGTAAGAAATAGGTCTTCCTATGATTTCAACTACCTAGTTACGACAACTTCCTAAGATTATTCCAAATCTACCCAAGAAGCACCAAAATCGATCACATTTTTATAGTAAATATTGTATAATGAATAACTGTGCAAAGTGATTACGATCGATATAATTTAATTACTCTTATATAAAGGCTGATGGTTGCTTTAGTTAGATTATTACATTACTTTCTTACCACGACTTGGGCTCAGAACCTCGGAGATGTAGGGTTAGTTCGTAAGTATATAAATTATCTGTTACCATACTGACAAATAAACAATTGGAAGGGTTTTATACTTATATTCCCTATTCTTTATAATTCTAACAATGTTAACTGAAAAATTACTTGTACATATCATCTATAAAACAAAGAATAACTCAGTAGTCTATCATAATTTGTCCTTTGGCAGGGAAAATCGGGTTATCTTGTGGGTCTATCGACGTTGCTTATTGAGAAAAAAATTATTAGTAGCACAGAGGAAGGTTAACTAATGACTTGTCAAAGTCTCAGTTCAAAACATGTTAATATGTTTAATTATAAATTTTTCTGAATGCGTCTCTGTTTTTAGGGTGTCAGTAACTGTATAATATAATAGGCAAATAAACTGCATTTATTCTTTTAAAGGATATTTCTGATCAATTGTCGCAGTCAGTATTTCGTTATGAAAAAATAAAATCGATATTTTCTTGTAATTTACGTTATTTTTAAACGAAGCCTTTGATGTATTTTGTTCGCTATAATTAATCAAGGGTAATTATATGGATTAAGATAACATTATTTTATTAGTTACACTAATTATCTCAGGGTATTTAAAAAACTTGTATAATAACAAAGTTTACGGGAAAATGCATTAGATTTCGTTTACAATAAATGAATGTCTTCACAGTCGACGGTGATTGAATAATATATTCTGGATTAATGGGATATTATCCTTTTATGCAAGGAACGTTTTGTATTCAGAATTAATATTTGGGGATATTCTTTTACTTCATAAAATGTATTCAGAATAGTCCTTACGAAAGTTATACGTACGCGGCCGGTCGATTATATCACTAGGAGATAAAATATTGCTCATAGGCTTTGGGAAACCTTTTTAACGAACTGTGTCCCTTTCACAGAGGATCTAAAATCTATCTATCTAAAAACTGGCGGATAATATACACAGGGTAAACATTCGCGATTAATTACTGGACTGGCCCAACTAGGATATCAAATCAAAAATAAACTACAAGTTATATATACATATTTACAATTATTAATTGCAAGATATTAATGTAAAATATTAATACTGTAATGGGTTAGAGAGTTACTCATAATAAGTGCGGCTTCTCTGTAACTAAAACGAGACTAGTTTCGTTTATGATGAGACAATTTGGTTGCTTGCTGTGTGATTTTAGTGTCTTCTTGGGTTTTGACAAATTCTATGGACCTTTTCTTACAAAAATGATTTACACTTCGCTACATTATAACTCCATATTTCAATTATCCTGGTTTATGCACAGGGTGTTGAATAAAAATGAAACAATTTAAAGTTCGACTTTGAAACAGAACACCCTGTATATTTTTACCTATTAGGATAAGGATTAAAATTACCTTTGATGTAAGTTTTTGGAATTTAGACGAGGAATGACTACTTTATATCAATAAGTAGTGTTTATAAAAGAAGTGCTCCATAAAACTACGCAAATGTCAGAACTGCATATCGTTTAGTTTGGCAGTAAACTAAACTAAACTAAGTTATTAGGTCTATCGATGCATATATTACTTTTAACATGGCTCCATAAAAAAGTCGAGTGGACTGCGGTGCGGATACCGTGCTGGCCATTGAATATGGCCAATCCACCGATTTTCAAACGTCATCTTTAAAAGACGTCGATCTTGAGTAGCATAATGAGGTAGTGCGTCTTCCTGTTGGAACCAAATATTTCTGTTCAATACTTCGGCTTTCCCCGGAAATAAATTGATCAATGCTGGTATAATTGGACACATTTTTTCTAATATGTACGTTTTAAAAGAAAATTATACCATGTGTTTGCTTCTCAAAGTTCTTAAATGTGAAAATGTATTTTACAACTTAACAGAACAGCATTTAAATTTCATAAATTTTTCATAACTGTAACGATAACTTTAATCCCTCAATTATGTGAAAAAATAGACGGTATTTCATGAAAAAAATCAAACTGTCCCAAAAAAAAATGGGGCATCAAGGTTATGTTTTTTCTTATGAAATGCCCTGTATTTTATTGCATTATTGGATTGTACTTATATAGTATTGATGTAATTACAGTTATCTAGGATTCTACAGGGCATGCACTATGAGGCACTTATTTAATTACCACATCTCAGCTTAACGAGTCACAAATTGAGGTTTATGATGACGTAAACTCAAGTGTATATGACGATTCCTCTGATAAAGAGCTTTTTCGATGCACTTTCCGCTGCTGAGGAATCTCCTGAAAACCAATCTATACCAACAGGTTTTCAATGTCAGATTCTGACAAAACTGGAGTTTTTGTAAAAAATGCTAATATTACCAAAAATTAAATTAAACATCATTTTTCTATAAAAAGATTTATGTATATTTTACCTCACAATACGAAAGTGTTGGGAGGTATTGTAATCGGTCGGCGAAATTTCGGGTGCAGTACTTTAGTTTTTGTGAATTATCACAAAATAGAAATTAGATAGAAAGTAGATGCCATATATATATATATATATATATATATATATATATATATATATATATATATATCCACAAAGATAATCCGATCGTCATGAAATTTGGTACCCAGGTTCGGATCCATGAGTAGACAGAATGATGAACTTTTGAGCGAAATCTGCCCAGTCAAAATGGAATTCCAGATTTCGACTCTTATAGAGTGTATAAATACGAATTCGTAGCAAACCGACACGTCTTTACGTAGGCAACTAAGTGAACCATCCTAGAATATCTACCGAGTTTTTCGTTTATTCGTGAACTCCTCCGGTAGCGCAGTGGCAGTGCGTTTGGTTGATGTCCCGGGTTCAAGACGCATAATGCACGTTTTTTTATCTTATCTTATTAGATGTGCTAATGCATTTCTGGCCATCTGAAACGATTTTTGAAAAAAAAATTTGGCCCTTTGGTCAAAAAAATTGTGTTTTCATTTGTACACTTTTTGTGCCATTTCCAACCATTTGAGACGATTTTTGGAAAAAATCCTTTCCTAAAAAATGTTCAATTTTTTTTGCATATTTACACGTTTTGAGCCATTTCTGGCCATTTGAGATGATTTTTGAAAAAAAAATTGTTGGCCCTCAAACATTTTCGCAATTTTTTGCATTTTTTTATTACTAAGTAGAATTTGTCATTTAGGAATTATATAAATAACTGTTGTTTTCGCAACAATGAAAGTTAACTATGGAATAAATGTAAAAATGAATCAATAGAAACAAGTGGATTTATATGTTTATAAAAATTGTACTTTTATGCACATATTTACACGTTTTAAACTAATATGTCTTGGTCGTCATATTTAACTGTTTCTGTCGAAGTCTTACGATTTTTTTAATAAAACAATTTAACAATTTAATGATATTTTTGAAAATACTGTAGAAAATTTTTAGTAGCAAAAAAATACAGTATACTAATTAGTTTTTTCCTTACCTGAGGCAGATGCTAGTCTATCTTCGTTACTTATTTCTTGTCGAAAATTTATATTTTGATTTTCAATATCAAGGGCTATCAATTCATGCAATTCATAAAATTGTTCTCGAGTTACTCTAAAATAATTTTAGCTTTTTTGGGCTTTTTAATGGTGTATTTTGATATTTATATTTTACATAAATCTATACGTTTGGACAACAATTACAGTGATTCTTTAAGAATTGTTTATGAAATTTGAAAAATATGAAAACGAAAACATAAGCTAGCTATTAATACAACTGTTTGATAAACATATAAAACCAACTATGGAATTTAATTTTAGTAAAGATCCTTAATAAACGCAGATGACGAATAAGAACACCCTCTAACTGTCGAAGGCTAACAGTGAAAATGTCATAATTAAAGGGCAAATTTAAGAAAATTTTATCAAATTAAGATATAAGTGTAAATTTGAGGAAAACCCTATTTGCAAATTAACAAAAGCAATCACAAGTGGAAACTTAAAGATACTTAAAGATATAGTCAAATCTAATAGAGAAATAGTTTTTTGTTAATAATTGTAATTGTCATTTTGAAATGAAAACACTATATAATACGCCAAAATGATTGTTAGTTTTAATTTTAATTCCAATTACACACGTTAATTTATTATAGTGCTTTGGTACCTTAACATGTAATTGGTAAAGCATTTACTCCAAAGTCTAGGAAAAACAGCAAAAAATCTAGACATTACAAAAAGTAAAATTCAAATTTAGACGTATTATTGTACCTTTTTTTAATTATGAGATGCCAAAATCTATTTAAACGGAAATTTTCTTCTTGTCTATTGAAGTTATTAGGATGTTTTTATATCTCAATAGCTTCACGTTAACCGAACGTGATAGTGAATTTCGTTTGACAATGTTTCCATATTATCAAATTGAATACATGATTTAAATTATTTCAAACGTGCTCAGCTACTGCAGATTTCTCTGGTTGACCTAATCTACAAAATCTAATATGTTCTTTTCGTCTTGTATCAAAACTATGTTTTGCGGTTTCAATATATATCTTTCCACAAGAGCAAGATATCTTATACACTCCGGAAGATGGTAATGCGTTTGAAACATTTTTAGGTGACCTTAATTGTCCTTTCATTTTTCTTGTGGGTCTCAAAACAGTCTTAATACCATGATTAATTAAGGTTTTTCAATTCTGAAATATATAAAAGGAAGACAAACAGTACTAACATTAAGCACTATGTTTTCTTTATGGTTATATCTAGCAGGTGTAATAACATTATCAATGTCTGTAAATGAATATCCATTAGCTTGTATTGTCAGTATTTTGTTAAATATTCATATTCATCCTTAAAAAGTTCAGGATCAAAAATTCGTTTTTCTCCATCAACTAAGATTTAATTACACAAATTTCTTGACGTGGATGGTGGTTTGATCATTTATGAAGGTAGTAAATTATTAGCTTTAGATATTAATATGTCAAGAAATGGTAAACTTCCGTTAGTCTCCTTCTGCATGGTAAACTGGGTGCTTAGGTGAATACCATTTATAAAAATAAAAAATTCAAGTAGTGCTCTGCTCCATGTCTCCAAATAGCACATGTGTCATCTACATATCTATACCAAACTAAAGATTTTTCACGTGCATTTTGTAACGCGAATGTTTCATTTTTTTTTCCATATAAGATTTAGGTATTACAGGACTAAGAGGGCTACCCATTGCTATATCATCTAGATTTTTAATATAATGGGGCGCTTCACCCAAAATTGTAGTAAAAATGTAAGAAGTTTGGCAAGATTGTATGTAGGTGGAACAATTGCACAAAGTAGGACTTAAAGGCATATTAGTTATATGGATGTGTGGTAGACTATATAGTTCTGGTGAAATAGCTTCAGAGTTAGTTAGTTTCTTTTATTTAGGCATAGATGATAATTTAGTAGGTTCCTTAGTTTTCAAAGATACTTTTTTGTAGGATCTTGTGGTAGTTCACGATAAGTCTGTGGTTCCAGCAGTTGTTCTACTTTTAATGTTGAGAATTTTATTATTTTGATGGCTGAATGAAGTTACATATAAAACCGTTAATATATTACGTAAAGCAAAACCTCTAAAGAGGAATTTATCTTTTCGTCAGCACTATGCATTATTTGATCTTAAATATAATGAAAATATAATATTACAACCAGATGAATGTAGTGCAACTATGATATTAAATACGAACGACTATAACATTAAAACTGTTAGAACCACAGACTTATCGTGAACTACCAAAAGATCATACAAAAAAGTTTCCTTTGAAAACTAATCAATTCCTGAAGAAATAAAAAAGAAGCTCTGATGATAAATAAACCTAACGTTTCTTTAAGGCCTATCATTAGTGCAATTGTTCTACATATAATCTTGCAAAACATCTTACATTTTTATTACAACCTGATACAGGTAAAACACCCCATTAGATTAAACATTCTACCGACTTTGTTGAAAAAATACATAATTTCAAAATTGAAGAGGGTGACATAATGGTTAATTTCGATGTTGTTTCTCTTTTTACAAAAAATCCCTCTAAAAGAATCTAGTGAACGTATTGAAAATATTTTTCCGAATGATGTAACGATTCTTTTTCAACACTATCTTACAAAGACTTATTTTGAATGGAACAATAAATTCCATGAACAGATTGATGGAGTACCTTCATAAATTATCAAACCATTCACATCAAAAAAATTGTGGAATTAATTCTTTGGTTGATCGATCAAAACGAATTTGTGATCTTGAATTTTTGAAAAATGAATATAAATACATATTTAACATATTCGCTTAAAGACATTATTGATGTTATTACACCTGCAAGACATAAAAAGAAAAACTAGTGCTTAATGTTGGTACTGATTTTCTACCTTTTTTTTTATAACTAATGTTACAGATAGAATTGCAAAAAATCTTAATTAATCATGGCATTAAGACTGTTTTTAAACCTACAAGAAAAATTTTATAATATTTAAGGTTACCTAAAGATGTTTGAAACCCATTATCATCTTCCAGAGTTTTATAAGTTAGCTTGTTCATTTGGAAAAGTATACATTGGAACCACAAAACCAGAGAAGTCTACGGTAGCTGAGCACGCTTTAAATAATTTAAATCATGGCATTCAATTTAATAATATGGAAATACGTTGTCAAGGCACACTCATTATTATGTTCGCTTACAACGTGAAGCTATTGAAATATATAAACATCCTAACAACTTCAATGGTCAAGAAGAAAATCGCCGTTTTAATAGGTTTTGGCATCTTAGAATTAAAAAGGGCACAATGATATGCCGTAATTTTAAATTTAGTCTGTTGGTATAATTGAAATAAATGCTTTCTCTAGTATATGTTAAGTTACCACGTCACTATAAGAATTTGACACATATAATTGAAATAAAAATCATATTAACGTACTACATTGACAATTACAATTATTAACAAGAAACTATTTCTTTGTTAGATTTGACGAGAATTGATATGTCAAGTTTCTATTTGAGAATGCTTTTATAATATATTTATAACTATTTATAACTTGAAATTAAAGTTTTTCATAACTTAACACTTTCATTGTAGTTTGATTAAATGTTAATTATGAGATTTTCACTCTAGCCATCGACCGTTTAGAGGGTCTTCTGGTTTTCCATTTTCAAGGCAGTTTAATAATTTTTCATTTCATTATTATTCTTTGCTAAAATTACATTCCATAGTTGGTTTATACGTTTCTCAAACTGTTATATTAATAACAGGCTTATGTTTGCCTTTTATAAATGTATTCTAACATCTTAAACAATTCTTAAAGAATTTACCACTAATGGAAACTGTACTTTTTATCAAAACGTATAGATTTATGTAAAATATCAGTATAAAAATAAACAATTAAAAAGCCCACAATTAAAAAGCCCCAAAACGTATTTTAATTATGTGTAATAATGGTAAAAGTTTACATTTTCCAACCACATTGTTAAGGCAGAGGAAATGCTTAAGAAAGTTAATTTTATTTTTCACGCACAATTCAAAATGCAATAAAATAGAGGGCATTCCATAAGAAAAAACTTTGATACACCCTACTGTTTTGGGACACCCTGTATATTTGAAAATAGTTTTAAAATATACCCTTTATACAGTCACAAAAAATAAATGAACAACATTGTTACGATTTAGTCATTATGGATCATCGCGTCAACGGTGGCTCGTCCTGTATTAACGAGTATATCAGAAATATGGAATTTGTTAGTGTTTCCACACTTCTGAATAAGCCTGTATAAATTTCCGTAACATTCCACTTCTACCCTTAAGAGCATTGGAGTAACCTTAAGTTCTATTTTCTATATTCTCATCAAACCAACTTTATTTAAAAAGATAACAATAAGAACACAAATGCTGTGTTCGTAATTTTACAGATTTAATTATAGCGATTCCAAATAAATAACCTCAGTTGATTTAATCGATACAATACACACGTGAGTCCTATGTTGTGGATGACAAAATAACTTTCTAAAACATTGGAAAACTAAGAAAGAACATACAGAATGAAAATCTGAATAATTAATCAGTAATTACACATTTATAAAATTACTCATTAATGATATTTTTTATTGCGATTTAATCGATACTTATACCGTTACTTATACATGGACGCCTCCACAATTGGCCTTGATTCTTCTAGACATAGACAGGTATAAAATGATAATACCACATACCGTCGCAACCAGTATTACACTGGCCAATCAATTTTCATTTCAGTTGCATATATGTGGATCGCATAATAAAAAAAAATCCGGTTTTGATCTCTCGTCTACGTACAGACCAAGCAAAAGAGGCATAACAAAACAAATCATGCCAATAACCAGTTTTAAAGTCAATGCCCACCGGTAGAAGACATAACATAATTTACAAAAATTAAGCAAAAATGGATATTTCAATTGTTTCGTTTACAAATTCATTAATTTTAGACAGACGTTTATTTTAATAATCCTTGTATCGAATAACATTTACACAGATGTTTGTAAATTTAAAGGATTAGGTTCAAGGATGTACAAAGGTAGAACACATAGCCAACCGTTAAAATTATACCCAACTACTGTTGGAGAGTTATTTTTAGATTTACTTTATTTCTTTCTTTAGTAATGTATATAAATATCGATACATTTAATATTGATTGCATTTTTATATCCCGCTCGCAAAAATTTGTGCACGCGATTAGTACTCTAAACACTTACTCAGAATCTTTCAGAGGATAATCAACCATGAGTAGCTAAAGTTATTAATTAAACAGTTAAATTAGAAAGGGATCAACCAAATATTTAGCTATTATCAATTTTGTTGGATTAAAGGTATTGTCGCTAATGAAATTTATAAAAATTCATACTTATTGTGTACAGTGTAAAACAGTGAAAAAAGTGCGGTAACAACAATAATATAATGTTACTGAGTGGCGATGAGTCTTTGAAATATAAGTACACCCAGTTTTCATTTTACTCTAAAGTCGTGTAAATTTTATTAAATACTTAATCAAGTTACAAAAGGTGCAGTACGTCTTAAGTGCTATAAGGAATATGGAAGCAATGTACAATATTAGTTGTTTATGTACCAAGGTATTGAAGCAGACATGTATGGCTCTCAGTGTAGTATTCGAGTCCAGGAGCGCTAACTTTAATCATGAATAACTGTAATATTTAAAGTGTTATGTACCGGGTGGTCAAATAAAAATAGCAGAACTAAAGCAAAAATAAGAGCATTCGGGTAAAATTTTTCTTTACAACAGTAGACCAAAGTGTATAAAGCACTTTTATTCTTCAAAACGTTAATAATGAATAAAACTATCTATAGAAATATGAAAATATAAACTTTCGCGATTATTACACATAACTAAATACTTATCTTTTTGGTATTACATAGTGTATTATTTATTCTTCTATAGGGGACGACTCAACCATGGCGCAGATACAACCAGTAGCTTTTTTTGCAATGTTTTTTAAAATTCGCGCGTGTTTTGGCTGTCAGTATTCAGCGTTTGTTTCACTATTCATCTGTACAAAGTATGATAACTGGTGTGGCACTATTGGAATTTTTAAGAAAAAAAGTGTTAATTTGCTATATTGAGGTACGTTTTTACACCTAACTATTTATTTGTATCTTTCCTAAACATTTGTAAATATTGAACATTGAATATTTGAACGTGTTACTGCTATAAATAACATAACCTCAAAATATCGCATTTAGAAAATATAAAAGTGTAATATAATTATGAACAAGCAAGGTACATTCAACCAGTCAATTCGGGTACATTGAACCTATGGTTGAATCTGCCCCTGACATAGGATTTGTACCTGGTTACTCGTTAAACAATAATGATTGGTAACTAAAAATGAGTGTATTTAGCTGCAAGTAAACATTTTTATAGATGGTTACAACATACAAAAGAAAGGCTGACCGAGATGTTGACGAAAATAGTATTAAAATTTCGGGAGCCCGCAAGGCTATATGATATTAACAGGAATACTTCAATGTCGCGAATAAAAGCAGTGAAAAATAAAGGCACAGAAGTACGTTATTTACAAGATTCTGATTCAGGAATGTCAGGGGGCGAAGAGAGTGACAATTTCATAGCAAACACTCTGTTAATCAGATCTTTTCAGTTGTTGAGGAAGATGAATTGGTCCAATATATAAAAAAATCATCAGCTTTACATTATGGTTTAACTTATAAACAAATAAGAAGTCTTGCTTATGAATTCGCATCTAACATTCCCAATTGTAAGATGGCTACACAGTGGGCTGAAAGCAGAATAGCAGGTACCTATTAAAAAATAATTAAATTGGTACGTAAATTTTTATGTTCTGTTTTATTACATTTCAGGTGAGGACTGGTTATACGGATTTATGGCTAGACGTTCCGATTTGTCCCTCAGAAAACCTGAAAGCACAAGTCCCCTTCGTTCTACAGGTTTTAACCAAGATAGGATCAACGAATTTTTGACTACTCTTTTGTGTTAAACCAGTTCAAATTTCAAGCAGAACTTATATTTAACGTAGACGTGAGTTACCCAAGTATTGTCACAGAAAAAGGAAAGAAGCAAGTAGGACAAATACCTTCAGGAGAACGAGGAGAATTGGTAACACTTGTGGGAGTTATTAATGCATTGGGAAATTCGCTTCCACCCGCATATATCGTTCCCAAAATGAGAAACCCCGAGCAATATATAACTGGCGCCCCTGCGTCTTCTTTAATTTTACACAATAAAACTAGATGGATGACACAAGAATTGTTCATAAAGGTGCTAGAACATATTAAAGCTCATACTGTATGTAGCACACTACGAAAATTTGATGAATACATTGAAAATATTTCGATTAAAATTGTTGTCGCGATAGCAAAGGATAATTACTAAAAGTTATTATATAATAATTGTTATTTGAGAATGGTTTGTATTTCTTTTTTTTTTGTAAGACATATTTGTGTAGGATTTTAACTGAGTGTGGCCCGCAACCAGATGTTTTGAAGTTGTAGGTGCAGGCTAAACTGCATTTATCGAAAGGGCAAGACAAATTGCTAAAGATGGTTATAAATGCGTTTTGAAAATAAAAATGTCAGTAATATACAAAAAATTACACCGCGGTCAAAGCATAAGTTGTTCATGGGTTGAAATGTGATATTTTAAATACAGGATTTCTACAGTTGATTGCACATGTTAATTAGAAATAATGTTTCTTTTCATAATTAAAGGCAAAAGCGTTCACACGAAATATTTTTATTGCTTTTGTTAGTTTATATGGAAAATAGGGGGTGAGGGAATAAAAACGGTTGTTGTGCTTAGAATAGGAGAGTTGCATTTGAATTTTCAAAGCGTGCGTTATTAAGATTTGACATCGATTTTGTGTTGGGTAAATTAGATCTTGTTTTTTGTAAGAGTTAGCTTGTGAAACTGTTGTGTTGTGTTGATCAATGTAAAATCGTCTTTTCTTTTGTGTTAATCGATAAATCCGAGTATTTAAACATTTGTGCTGGTGAAAGCTTAAAAGGATAACCTACATTGATAATATAAGTAAAAGAAAAGATTTTACGGTTAGTGAAATTACACAGAAAAGGTTATTCTACCTACCCATTTAAATTGTTAAAACCAAATTGAAACACTGACTTGCAAAACTGTTGTTTTCAATAAAATTATGCAGGCACAGAGAAGCTCGCTCTCCTTTTTTTTATGTGTTCTATCTTGTGTATTGATAATTCTAACCTGTATTTATAGTGATAAAAACACAAACAATCACAGGTATAAAATCAGAAAGCTGATCCTAATGATCTAGTTATCTATATATCTATCCAAACGTCTCTCTTGTTACCGTTATATGCCTATATCTCTATATTTTTGTGTTTTGTTTTATGCCTAAGAAAAATTGAGAGAAGGGATCGCCCGTTTTATTATCTTGCATTTGTAATAATACCTACTAATTATGTAGGTGAATCGGTGTTTTGCAGGGCTTTGTTTCAGATGTTATACTTTGTCTCAACTGCGTATTTAATGTGTTTGGCCACGAATGGTTTTTCTGTGTACGCAATTGTATCATTTATTGTTATTGTCCATGTGTATCATTTGTTGTGCTCGTATCCACAAATTTGTATGTGTAACGTACTTGCCCTTTTCATTTTATCTACTTAAATAATCTGTAACCTGTTTAATTTTCTGTTATTTTTTCATGTAGGTTGAATTTGTAATATGTATTACTAGAGTGCTTAATGTATTTGGGTGTTAAAAACCGCCATGATTGGTTAAACCAAAGGGCCACATGGTCGGGATAACACTCTTCCCCTTTTTTTTTTGTGATTGATTGACGATCTTATTGTGGATACGATCACACTGTTTATGTTTATTGCCTTTATGTGTAGTTATTGAAATTGCTTTGCATTTTATTTTGGTGATATTTAAATTTTGTAAGGTACGCCTTTTTAACGTGATTTAATGATGTCTTTCGTTTTTTTTTGTGTTCTGTTTATGTCCGGTTGTCCCACACCCTGTATAATGCTTTATATGTAATTATTTACCAAAAAGCAGACAGGAATTGGTTCCAAAAGGGATCCCCTGTTTGTTATTTATTACCTGTTTATTTTGTTTTAATTTGAATACCATTTGTAGACCTGATTTTATGTTTATTTGTGACTAAACTTCTTTTTAGGCAATGTTATAGATTTTGTACGCCTTTAATACCGATAGAGTAGTGTTGATACCTATTTAATCCTTTGATTGCGATTTACTTGTGTTATCTGATCTTTGTTTTTTTTCTTTGTGTGATTATTATGGGAATAAAGGGAGTTTTCTTGGTGATTCTTTTTCTCCCGATGTAAATAGGATGACGAGCGAATCACCAGGTAGCGCAACTCGTTCATCTCAATTGTAGTTTTATTTTATTTAATTACCTTGCCACCTTAGGCAACAAATTAACCTTTTCCGACCCCATCTCATGCACATTACACAACGTAGGTTATTTGCCCCCTAGACTAGACCTAGATTTGTAAATCAACTCTGATTATTTAATCACGGCCAGTAAGGGTGATTTAAGCTATTAATTGGAGTAAGCCTAACATTAGCCGGAGTAGCATCATTCTCAGTGACATCAATTTAAGCAATTAATAATAGCATCTTATCAGTCAAATTAAGATGCATCCTTTAGCTATTGTTTTGTCTCTTGAATTTGCATTAATGCGAAGAAGTTCAAATTACACGTTTCCTGATAGGGTACGTCTGGGTTACGACAGAGTATTAGAACATATTAAAGCTCATACTAAGCGTTCCCTCGAGCAGCATATTTTAGTATTTTTGGATAACCATGAGTACCATATTGCATATCAAAGTATAAGATTTCGCTCCCAACCCCTAGATGTGGGTGTATTTGGACAATTTAAGGAATCATTGTCTGTAGCTTTTAATCACTGGTTATTGTCTAATCCTGGTAAACCTGTTACAATCAGAAATGTGGGACAATTATCAAATATAGCTTACTCCCGAACGTTTACAATGTCCAACAGCAAATGCATGTAAAAAACCTGACATCTAGACACTTAATCGTCAAACTTTCTGTGATTTTGACTTTGTTGCAAGCATCGTCACCGATAACGTAATAGATAAAGGTCAAAAAGGTATTTCAACTAATGTGGCACATAATGAAGAAATACAAGTTGCCGTAACCAACACAGCTAATACTTTAAGTAACACTATAGACAATAATACTACCAAAAACATACAGAAGATTAAGGTAGAAGATATCAAACTATTTCCAAAATCAACTAGAGAAAATAAGAAAAAAAGAAAAAGGGAATCCAAATCACAAAATTTATACTTCTACACCAGAAATGAATGAAATAAGACAAGCTGAAAAAGAAAAACAAAGAAAAAAAGCATTAAAAGTAGCCAAATCTTCTAAATGATCACTTGCTCCTGAAGTAACTAAAAGAAAACCTGTCCCAGAGGAAGATGATACTGACGACTCTGTTGAACTTCTGGATTCTGCTCTTGATTCGTCTGTTGATGAGTTTCCTATATTAATGGACAAAGACTGCGAGTTTGCATTAGTACAATTCTGTACTAAAGCATCCGCCCTGTATTACATAGGGAAAGGAAAGGGCCACGTATTTCATTCCCTCCCCAAGGGGGAGGGCGGGCTGCTCGAGTTTTCCGAGCTCCTTCAGCCACAATCATGAATTCCCAGCATACATACATTACATTACGTATATATGCGTGGTGGTATTAAGAATGGGTGTGGTCAGGATAGGATCGGAAGGAACGGGGTTAGGATTATGAGGGGAAAATACTACCCCAGCATTCGCCTAAGTAGCCGCACATGGTGTGAATATACGCAGTGATCATACCGATAACGGGAATCGAATCCATTACCTCCCGAATGCTAAGCAGGTCGTGTCACCACTACGCTACCAGCTTGGTGTATTATGTAGGACAAATCTTAACAAGGGAGTTAAATGATTATAAAATAAAATTTTTAAGACGCAAAGATAATTCACTTTCCCAGACATTGAAGATATTTTAGTTATAGAGAGAAGCGATATTATAATACTTCCAACACAATAAAATACTGGTACAGTGCGAACGGCTTCAATTTACACGTTTAAATTCAATTTTAAGGGATGGGATGTACGTTAAACACATTTTGTACCTAATTTAATAAATAAGTACTTAAACATCGTTGTTGCTCATGTGGTTGCATCTACCCCACAGTCTGGTTTAATGTACCCCATGGGTGGGAAGGTTTAACAAACTGCAACTTTTTTAAACTCGAGTTTGCCAAAAATAAACCTAAATAATTGTAAATAAAACATATCTTTGTATATGCCGACATAAAGAATCAAAACAAATAGTGGTTTATTTAGAAAATATATGCTTGTAAACACAAAGCGGTTGAATCATCCTCCACCTCCCATAAAAATTTAAACGTTTTAATGTGAAAACGAAAATATAGGCCTGCTATTAATATAACTATGGAATCTAATTCTATTTTAGTAAGGAATGATTAGATTAATTATTGTTAAAGTCACAACTCAGAACACTCTCTAACGGACGAAAACTAACAATGAAAAATATTATAATGAAAGAATAAATTTCACAAAATTGATAAAATCATTCACAAATTGAAACTTGACATACCAATTAAAGATATACTGTCGGAGTAAAAAGTTTAGTTACCTTACTTTGAAGGCGTATTTTACAAATTGTTCAGGAGGATTTAGATCAAATTGACTATTGACGATATTGGTTTTTCTTTAGAAAAGTGTTATAAAGGGAATGATTTTTAACACGCTCAACTTTAGGCTTCCATAAATATTTAATTTGCATTCTGAAACTAATAGAATTTGGGAATTATATATCTCAATAACTTCTAAATATAAATTTTTTTTCATTTCTTTGTAATTAGCCCAAAAAGAAAAACGTGAAAACTTCTCGGATTTCAGTAATAAACGAACTTAATCCTTTGTAATAATATTAAGGAAGACCAGAAATGATGATATAAATACTTATTTTGTAAAAATACATGTGAGATGTTTTTTGTGGTTTTAAATATTTAGTTAACAAGAAAGAAATATACAACAGAAGTGGCCGTTACCCGGAAGAGGGTGCCGCCGGTAACCCTTTGTGAGAAGGAGAACTGGATCACCTTCTCGTGTAGTCAAATCTAATAAAGAAATAGGTTTCCATTATTAATAATTGTGATTATTATCGTATACCCAAAACACAATGTGCACGTTTAAAATGATTTAAATTTTTACTACATATGTTAAATTATTGTAATTCGATGGTAAGTTAACATATTTAATATTTTCAAATTTGGTAAATTACATGATACTAGGCTATTGGCTACAGTTTACCGCTTACAGACTGCTAGTTTTTCGTATGGTACATAACCAACTTTTTTTTTTTATCTACGTTAGATGTGGCTTAAAACCATTAGAATTGTCTAGCCAATATTACAATTTTATGCAAGGAGTAGGTATAGTTTGTTTCTCCGTTAAGACACAGGGGGACAATTTACATGGAAAGAGATGGAAGCATGGGTAATTTAGACAAGACTGAAAGAGCACGTCCTCCTAATCAAAACAAAGAGGATGGTTTCTTATCATAACGAATTTAGTAGTTTCAAGCGGTACAATAAAAACGATAGATAATAGGTTTCAAGCTACTGGTTACAAACTACTAGTTACAAGCTACAAGTTGCAGAAGACTGGTTGCAGACTACTTATTACAGGTTCTAGGTTACAGGATACTAGCTACAGACTACTGGTTGTAGGCTACTGAATACAGCACATCAGTTACAGGCTATTGGCTACAGTCTACCGGTTTTTGCTTGTTTGTATGGTGCTGCTTGAAACTACTAAATTTTTGTTATGATGAATGAAACATTGAGCTACGTGTCAATTATATATGCTCTTTCTATTGTTACAATGGAGAAATCACCTAAGGAGGTTTTTTATCTTTGTGCAATAAAATAGTTGGTTCATGTGCATGGTAACATGGGGGGGGGGGGGTTGTTCCCTTACAAAGCAGAGTGGATTCTTATCTCAGTTAAGTGTGTGGTGATTGGCATATACACAGGACAGTGTGATTATTCGCTTCTCAGAAAACTAAAAAAGCGTTGTTTCATATACAAGCTAGCATGGATAGTTTGTTTCCCTACCAAGGCAACGGGAGTTCTTATATCGGATAAGTGCGGTTTGACTAGGAGAAAAAAGGAATAGACCACGTATTTCATTCCCTCACCAAGGGGGAGGGCGGGCTGCTCGAGCTTTTCTAGCTTCTTCAGCCACAATCACTGATTCCCAGCATACATATTATACATTACGTATATATGAATGGTGGGATTAAGGATGGGTGTGGTCAGGATAGGATCGGAAGAAACGGAGTTAAGGTTCTGAGGGGGAAAATACTACGCCAGCATTCGCCTAAGTAACCGCACATGGTGTGCACATACGCAGTGACCATGCCGCTACTAAAAAAGGACTGGTTCTTATCTTGGTTGTGTCCCCACTAAAAGGATTGGTTCACATTTAAGCTAAGGTGGGGGTGGTCTCAGATAAAGTAGAGGGATGATTGCATACTCATCAATCTCTTCAAGGTCTTATTTAAAAAACAAATCCAGGATCCAGGAAGGAGATTATCTAAATATTGTCAAAAAGTATGACTCATCCGTCTCTTCAAGGTTATCTGATAATTAATCTTGGAAATGGCGCTATCTACAGATTATCAGAAATGCATGATTCATCAATTTCCGAAAAAACAAACGCATGACTCATTAGTCTAAAAATTATTGGAAACGAGGTAATCTGTTAGAAACAGTTGGTCAGCAACAAAGCATTGACAGACGATGTTTGCAGGTCATGTCGTTACTACTTTCATGAACCGCGGCAACTTGATCATATAACTCACGGTTATCTAATAGATACTAACCATTATGTAAACTTTTGTAGTGAAACAATATTTCTCGCGAATGTGGGGTGCTAACGTTTCCCGATTGAACTATTGACCGTTGTATTCAATACCTTGAATTAAAGACTAATTTGTACCCAAGTTAGTTCGTCATTTTTTAAACAATTTATAAGTAAAAAATGGCAATTTTTGTAAATAATAAAAAACGTAACGTATCAATTTAGGACTAATTTGTAACCACCAACATTTTTCTGTAAACAAATTACTTTGTTAAGAATTCGCGATTTTAAAGTTGAGCATAATTTATTAGCGGCAAAAATTGGAACCCCAATAAAACTCGAGAAACTGGTGTTTTGAATTTTGGACTAATTTGTACGAATTTGTTGATAATTGAGTATTCGGTTTTATTCCAGGGCACGATTTAAGGCTATACATTATAATAAGACGGTAGTAAAATTCGAAGAACGTGTTTTGAATTTAGGAGTAATTTGTGACAAGTATTTTATAATAGAAAATATTGCGAGTTATAATATAAACAAAAATATGACCGTCAATTATTCAATTTGTTACAACAAAATAATTGCAAGTAAAAATAGATCATATCTGGAAAAAATCTGTGGTTGCAGAATACAGATTCTCCTTCCGTGTTTCGATAGAGGTCCAGTCCGTTGAAAATCAAACGATAACGAGTGTAACATTGTTTTAGTATTTTACAAATTAGATACAAAATGTTCAGCTAAATAGTTGGAAGCTTTAAAGTTGCGAACTGGAATATTCTCAAAAATACAATTATCATTAAAATTATTTGCTTTCAAAAAATGATTATGGGTACATTTATAATGGAAACCCATAAAATCGTCCCCCCCCCCCCAGATCTTATCAAAATCACAATTATCAATAAAAGAATTTATTTACAACAAATTCTTCGTGGGTACAAATTAGTCCTAAATTCAAAACACAAATTTCTCGAGTTTTATTGGGATCCCAATTTTTATTTCCGTTAATAAATTATGAAAACCTTAAAAATCGCGAATTGGAATATAACCGAAAATTCACTTATCAACAAAATAGGTAATTTGTTTATAACAAAATTATTGTGGGTACAAATTAGTCCTAAATTTGAAACACAGGTTTATCCAGTTTAATTGGAATCTCAATTTTTTGCCGCTAATAATTTTTTTTTATAGCATCGGTTACTGAGGTCAGTGGCTACATTACTAGTTTTACAGATCTTTAAATAAATTACTTGTTTTGAGAAATTTTGAGGACGCATACACATCACACACTTCACATTTTCAGGGCCTTGCTCTCCCAAGTAAGTATAGGTGAGTTAGTTGTGTGTGAACAATTCTTGTTCTAGTCAGAACAACCTCTTCTCTCCTTGTCAGTCCACTGTCGTTTTGCCACGATGCAACGTGTTTTTTAATTCGTTGCAGTTGCGTGTTAACAATTCCCCATTCCGCTTCCCACAACTGATACAGTTTTGACCTGATGTGGTTCCTAAAATCTTCATAGGAATATCGTTTGATGCTTCAGTCATAGTTTCTTTTGGTGTCGCTAAATCTGCAGCTTCGTTATCCTGTGACCAGGTATCACCATTAATTTATCTTTTGCTAGATGGTTCAACAGTTATTTAATTATATTAATTAGTGGACCATTTGTTGTTTTAATGCTTTCTATAGCTCTCATAGCGCTGTGCGAATCAGTACATATTAGGCAGAGCTTTGCAGTGCTATGGTTTATGTAAAGCGAAGCTTGCCAAAGTGCATATAGGTAATTCGGTGGTAAAAACCCTTGAGATAGGGTTCAATGTCTAACTATGACTTTGCCCTTCTACAAAGATTGCACTACTGACTCCATTTTCTGTTTTCGAACCATCCGTGAAGACGATTAATTCATAGGGGTATTCTCTTACTAACTTAGTAAAGTTATTTTGATAAATCGACCTACATGTTTAACTTTTAAGCTAGATACTCAAATCAAACCGGAAAGTGATATTTGTTGCAATGCGGGGTGAATATTTAGTAAATAAAAGTGAGAATATGGATGGAATCTCAACACCTAGTTGAGCTGCTTTTTCTAAAGCCCGAACGATAGCTGGTCTTGTTACCGTAGATTTAGCTGTATACGTAGCCCTTATATCTGTGTAATATTTGATTATTAATATGATAAGGAAGAGTAACAATTTTTGTAACGTAGTTGAGCAGTAACCTAAGCCTTTTGTAAGTTAATGAAGGAATGCTTGTATCACAATATACTAGGTGATCCAAATCAAGTGCGCACTATTGGTAACTTATTTATTATTAAAGCGTAAGCTAGAAAACTTGTATAATTGTTTCCGCTGATTACAATAGTGGAATAAAAAAAACAATTGAACATCGCGTTTTTGAGTTTTTAGACAAAATACCATCTTTTTAAATACAACACCGTGTATATTATTTTTTTTTAATAATTTCCATGATATTTGGAGTAAAAATGGTTATTATAAACTTTGTGTTAGGTGTTATAAGAACCTAAACCTAAACTAATTCTAACCTAATTTACGAGGCTACGGAAACACATGACGTTAATTTATGTCAAACGTTAACCATAGAACTGATATTGTTTTCTTTGTGTTTTGAAATTTTTTTTTTTTATAGTGGGAAATGTAACATGTACGTTAAGAGCAAAAGAAGATTACTAGCAGATATACATATTTCGTGATGAATCATCGATATTTTCTAAAACGCTACCGAATTTTAGAACTAAAGAGAATGTTTTTAATAAAAAGGGGTTGAAAAAGAATTGGATAATTAGTGAAGCAGTTGAAACAGAAGTTATTGGTTATTTTGAAGCTTATCATAATAATTCGATAAAGGACATTGTTAGAGATTCCATCTTGACTTACGGTACGATTCACAGAATACTGAAGAAACATAAATACTCCTTCTATAAGTATAAACCTGTTCAAACATTACTCCCGGGAGATCCTGAAAGAAGAATGTTCTATTGGTATATTAACTATTGTCAACAAAACGCCAATAATTAGCGAATTTACCTCTGGCCGACAGAACTCAAGTGCACCTCCTCACAATGGCCATATTGTGAATACTTTCCTACGGTATACATTCGAGGACCATTGGATAGCTAATGAGGGACCTTTTCTATGGCCACCGCGTTCACCAGAGATATCGGTTTTTTTGATTTCTTGTATAAGGTGCCATTAAGGGTAAAGTATAGAACACTCCTTTAACCCTTTGAGGACGGAATTATGTACTTTTTAAATAAATTGAAAATAATTGAAACTAAGCTTTATTAGACCACCTGCCATAGATATAAAGATAAAACAAAAAATTAGAATAACAGGTTTTGCCTACAGGGCGTGGTTCCCTGAGCTAACCACTAGGAACGTTATACTATAACTATTGTTATTGCAATGCTCTTTACTCCCTACAATTTTTAAAAAAATTCCAGTATTTGGAATGAAACAAAACGAAACAATTTCTTTTGTCATTAAGACACAGTCCAATATTGCAAGAAGTACATTTCCATGTTCTATGAGGTTCGTTTCTTGAGCTACATTGGGCGCAACGTGGATCGGACTGACATATGTGCGTTCTTTGAATAACGAATCTCCTGTGGTATTATTGTCTTGAATTTATTTATTTGCTTTTCACTTTTTCTACCTCGTTTAGGTATCTCAGGATCTGCACCAATTAGTCCAGTAGCTACATTTAGCCGAAAAAATTTTAATGTCAATCCAGATTTTCTATTTTGTTTGTCAAACGCAATAAATGCATTTACCAACGCTACATCTACAAAGTAGAAAAAAAATGCGGTGCCACCATTTGTAAGACTTCGAGTCTACTTCGTACAACGACTTGTACATGTCAAACTTGTCTACATAGCCCATGTGGCAATTGTATTTTTTCACTAGCGAGGGTCCGGTTATTTGTTCTCGAGATCCATCTTTCCTTTTTCGTCCAACAGTTTCAGCTACAGATGGATTATGGTAGTTACTTAGAAAGAGTACTGCTTTTCTATCTTTCCTTTTCTAGCATACTATTCCGTCTTCCGATATACGCCAATTAGATTCTCCTCTAAAAAGATTTTTGTGGTCTTTCAGATCAATAGGCAAATTTTTTCTATGTTTCTTTGCTGTACCACAGGCGAAAATTCCTTGTGCCAACAAGATCTCTTTGTAATCCTACAGAATTGAAATAATTATCAAAGAACACTTGATGAAATTTTCCGGTAATGCTCCTGGTTAGATCAGTGACAACACGTTTCCCTAAATTCTTTTCAGCTTTGTCATTTGTTTTCCCGATCTAAACTTGAAAAGCGCAGACATAGCCAGTAGAGCCTGCTCTTATCCACACTTTATATCCGCGTTTTATTGGTTTCATGGGTAAATACTGACGGATGCTACTTCGACCCTTGAAGCGTATCATAGATTCATCTACAGCTTGTTTTTCGTTAGGACGGAAGGAAGCAAGAAACGTTTCCGTCAATACGTCTAGAAGCGGCATAACTTTGTAGAGTTTATCGTATGCTTCATCGTTGAGATGTAAATTACTGAGTAACCATGAGAAACGATCTCTTGACATCACAGAGCGTATGAAATGATCCCTCAGTTCAACCCTTGATGACCAATAGTCCTTATAGCTAGGAGATGTTTTAATGCCCATTATTAGATTCACGCCTAAAAATGATTTTATTTCGTCCACAGTTGTTGGTATGAAACTGTTGGGATTTCCACCGCTTTTTTGCAGTGCATATAGGTTGGTTTCAAAAACTATTTTGTCTAATAATGCTATCGGAAATAAATGTAAAAATACATCAACAGGACTTTCAACACCGGTTGGTAACTCCCGTCCTACTTCTGCAGAAAATTACAATAACTTGGTACAGTTTCTTGTATCAGTTGTCCAAATAACAGCTGAGTTTCTGTTTTGTAAAGTGGAAAGTGGTAGATCATCGTCACTACCCCACTGTAAAGTTATTATTTTGTTCAGTTCTGTTTCGGGTAAGTGCATGACTATAATTATCATCGTTACCATGATCAAACGTCGCGTCCATTTCTTCCATATCTTCATTGTTGTCGTTTGAAAACATATCAGTTTCATGTAAACTTGATGCTTCTGATTCTAGGTCCGAAGGAATTTCATCTAATATTTCAAAAATTTGATTTGGATCTATATTTTCCAGATCAAGAGAAGACCACCTTGATGTCCCTAAAATGGATGCAATGTATAAGTTCCTTGCGGTTACTACACGAAACCACACAATACATGATTGAACAAATTGAAAATTCAATCAGACTCTGTAAATATGTAGTTTACGCACCTCTAGAGTAACTAATTGAAGTAAATAAATGCATTATTACCTGACATTGTTACTAAATTTGAGTAAAACAGGTCACAAATAAACTTCACAAATGAATCACTCTTCATCTAACCAAGCACCACGTGTAAATGTTAAAAAGGCGCCAAAGTAAATAAAATAAATTAGTTCAGGGCAAGCTTTGTAGTGTAGGCAACACATCCATCACTGTGGTTCGCGCATAATACCACTAGGAACCTCAAAAAAAAAAAAATTAATTTGTGGTTACATTAGGTGACCAGTAGTCCTCAAAGGGTTAATAACGAAGGAAAAATGTATGGAGAGAGTACAAAACGCATTTCGCTCTTTGAGTCCAAATTCATTAAGAGCGGCAACCCACGAACAACTGATCCGAAGGTGCGAAAAGTGTCACGAAGTTCAAGGGCGCAATTTACAACATTTAATGAAATGATTTTTTTTTATTTCTAGTTTTTATTAAGTTCACAGTGTAAACGACATTTTCATTGAAAATAATAGATTTAGTTTTAACAATTATTCTTTAACGGAACCGGTATTTTTAAAATTGTCAACAATCTGCTTCACGGCTTTCAGCGATGCCCTCTTTTTTGTGAATAACCAGCAACATTGCCAGGTAAGATTAAAAATAAAAAGTCCAACAACGCAACCGAATATGCGCAAGAGAAAACGGTTTTTCTACGACAAAATCAAAAGGGTTCGATTTAGGTATAGACATTTAAATTAAAAACCATAGTTATTTCTGGTGCTAAACCCAAATCCAATGCAAAAAGTATGGGTTCCAATGGAAAAAAGTTAACTTTTTCTATTTTTTTGCCAAATTCATTATTGTTTTGCAATCACCCTGTATACCAATACGTCATTGTGCATTGTTAGTGAACTAAAACAGTCCTTTGTTTACAATAGTTTAGATGGACGTCCCCCATCGACTTTAGTAAGTAGCCAAATTTTCAGATTTTTCCTATTTATATTTTTGCCATAATCGATCGATGTCGTTCGTTTGGGACACCCTGTATATCATACTATATATATATATATATATATATATATATATATATATATATATATATATATATATATAAGATACCTCTGTCGTTCCTTCGGAAACTACTCACGACCCCTATTAGTTACAGTACTCCTTTGTATCGGCAGAATCCTTATATACATACACGACGCGAAATAATATATACCGTCAAAATGTAAACATTCACATTTCAATAAAAGAGTAGTTTACTCTTGAGCCTAATAGGGGTCGAGGGTAGTTTTCGAAGGAACGGCAGCGGTACAAAATCTAAAACTTTATATTTTCTCGGTACATATTATGCCGCGTCGCATGTAAAAGTAGCGATTGATTCTGCTGATAGAAAAGAATAGTTTACTCTAGCCTAATATGTCTGAAATCAATTAGGGTTGTTTTTTACGGAATAAATGAAAATATATTATTTATTTTTATGGTACAAATTCAGCTCTTTCTATTGCTGATCTTAATTTTTTTTTTTTTGTTGTAGTCCTGCTATCTTGTCTTAATATGGCAGCGCCACGGGTTTTTTAAAAACGGCATGGGGTACAAAATTTTAATTAATGGTACAAATTAGTACAAAATAAGTATTAAATAATCTGACGGGTTTCGTTTGATTCTGTTCATTTGGTCTTGATAGCTTAAAAGAGGCCCATTTTTCGGACAAATTCATTTTTAAAAAAATATATAGTAATGAATTTTAGTATCGAAACTCTTTGGAAAGACATTGTGCATATCGAGAACTATTTTAGAACTATTGGAACTCTTCAAAATATTTATCGTCGATACTTGGCTATGCAATGCTTTAAAGTCGAATAATTCTATAAATATTAATCGGATCGCTTTCGATCATTAGAATTTCTTTCAGAACGTTTCAAATACTATCCAAATCTGCTACGAGAACTATTAGAATTCTTTAAAACATTTTTTGTTAACATTTTCTTTTTTAAGTAAAAGGGCTGTAACTTTTTCATTTTTGATTATAACTTTTTTTAAACTAGCCCTTAGGAACCCTTAGAAATGAATAAAAAAACATCAAAAGTTATGTCAAAATTAAATTTTCAAAAATTTTTAATCTTTTTTAAATTTTCAGAAAATTTTTGTCATATTAGGAACTCGAGAACTTTGTATAATATAGTAATTTAGCTAGTCAGAACTACTGGATCTTGATTTTCGATGTGCAGTTAGGACCCCATTTTTCAAATTAAAATTTAGTACCGTTAATGAGCGGAACTCTTTTTATGTTTTATAAAGTACTTCTAAACTCTTTAAAAGGAAGCTAGAACTCTAATCAAAACTATTGAAACTCTGTGTCGGGGTGCTAACTTCAACAAAGCGGATACAAATTCGAATTTTGTGGGTAAAAATTAGTCTTTAATTAGACATATTTTTATTTAATTTGGGACAAGTGGGAGTGTCAACTTTATTGACAAATAATATTATATCGTTGGATTAATAGAATGTTAATTTATTAAGTATAATGATCGAATGTCTACAAAGTAAATTAACAAAATATTAATCACTTGTCTTATTTATAAAAATCAAATTTCAGTTATATAAACGATATCCAGATATAAAAATAAATTAAAAATATATGTTTATTGAAATAGTAGTTCATTGATTCAATTTACTTAAATATTCCGTGCGCAATTGAATTACTCACAAACGCTCAAAATAAAAAGCAGTTCTTATTAAAAAGACAAGCTTTTCGAATATATACATTTTCACCATCTGTAAATCAACACTGAAATTTAAAATGAATTACAAATTTCAAAACGAGCTTAATAAAAAACGCACCATAATATTTTAAACGACCATAAAAAAATAATTTAGTTTTAATTATACCTTTCATTGTTTGCTTTATTCCCGTACATCCACATAATTTACTTTCCTTTTTAATTTAAACCAAATAAATATATATAGTTGGAAGACATGTACTAAAAACACATTTTGAAATTTTTTTTAATACATTTGAGAAGTATCCGTCTCTAACATTGCTTTATCCAGATTATTTTTTATTAAAAAAATGAAGTAATATCGGTAAAAGCATATTTCTACCAGTTCAAGAATTAAAAACGCGTCTATTTTTATTGAAACGATAGAAAAATGTGTAGGAAACTCTTAATGATATTGAAAACTATTTTTATCTGGATGCATTTGTTATTTTTATAAAGAGTATAAATAGATGAAAGCACATAAATATGCTGCGCTTCCTTTGAAATACTATGTATATGTATAATAATACAAAATACAGTTTTAGCTTTCGTTATATCAATACTAGTTCCTGTTTTCAATAAACGTTACTCTAATAAGGGGTGTTATATTTTAAATTATATAAAGTAATCAACAAAACTGTTTGCTTTCTATCTGTGAAAAAGTACGTGCTTGATAAGGCTAAAAAGTGCTTCTAAATCTGTTCGTCGTTAAACTCTGGTAAAGATTTTGCTTGAGTTGAAATTTTAATAGTTTTAAATACATGTTCATGCATTGACAGTTAAAACAAATGTAAATATGCGAAGTGTCGTAAATTTTCTTAAAGTATAGGTACTATAAATTTCAAATGGGGACAAAGAAAGAAGAGCTGAACGAACGTGTAATTAATACACAGATACAAGTGAACACAACAGGACAAGAACCAGCGAAAATTCGTTAAATTTCAAATAAAGTTATACTGTGGACGTTTAGTTGGAATAAATTCAATATCTCGTAAAGCATTTTTCAAAATCCACGATTTTTATTTTTTATATTTGAGAAAAAATTTTAACAGGGTTCTCAAAAGATTTGAAACAAATTTTTTCAAATTAACTTAATTTTTTATTCATATTTGATTGTAAATAAACATTTTATACATGGGTGTTACTAAGTCCAAGAGTTTTGCATTATTCGCATTCAAAATTTAAATTGAAAAAGATCATGAAAACGAAAAATAAAATATTTTTATAACGTTTTGATTATATCGAAAACAAAGATTCGTAAACTTAAAATTTATTTCAGCAAATGTTCGAAATGTCCTCCGTTAGTCAACTAACGTCCGAAATGGTTAAATGTGCAGCAGGAAATTTGTAGATCATAACTATGGTCAGTTATAACGGAAGACATGTAATGCGAAATAAAATTATTTTTAAGTTTACAATCTTTGTTATCGATATAAAATCGTTAATTAAAAATTAATTTTTTTTCAGTTTTCATGATCTTTCAATTTTTATGAATGCAATAACCAAACTCTGGACTTAGAAGCACATGTACATGACAAATGTTTAGAATTGTAAGCAATCAAAATGCAATAAAAAATTGTAGCAATTTGAAAAAAATTTTGTTTAGAAATCTTTTTAGAAGTATAAAATTGTTTCAAAATAGAAAAATATAAAATTCGAGGTTTCCAGATTTGAAAAAATGCTTTACAGATATTAATTATTCAACTAAACGTACATATAAAATAATATAACATTTAAGGCAGAATTGGCTCTGCTACCACAAATAAAGTTATTAACAAATTCATAAATACAACAAAAATTAATTCATAAAAAAAATTAAATTAAATTAACAGTCAATCAATTAATAGCACTAATGTTTCAAACATAAATAATATAATTTCACAATGTATTACATAAGTATTATCCTGAAATTTTATATGAACTACATAATATTGAATTTGATATATTTGACAATACCGTTAGATATACTGTGAGTTACATCCAACATAAAAAATACATCACATAAAAAAATAAAATTCTAAAATCCAAAAACAATACCATCATCATAGAACAACCATAAATCAGAACAATTCCTACAATTTTCACACAAGATTCGTAAACCTGTAATGATCCTGAAAATCCTTACTATAAAAAAAAAAGAAATAAAAATGTACATGTATATATGTGCATTTTGAGATTCATACAGTAAGTATACGATGTATTATTTATATCTATCTATTATGTCGTGACAGTAGACAAATAACTGTCCGGTAGTAGGACGATACCGTTAGTAGGGATGCTACATCGTCCGGGGCACAATTTGGCCAGTAACCGGTCTGCTCGCTATGGTATTACTCAAGAAAATAATCCAACTGCCTCGGATCGACCTGACTCCAAGGGGCGGTCAAGGTCGAAACAGACAGGCCCCGTTGCTGACGACTGTGCAAGGAATGAATGGCGAGTCGGTACGTGGAATGTTAGAAGTATGCATGGTAAAGAATTTGAAATTGCGAAGGTAATGTACGAAAGACACCTTGATATTCTGTGTTTATCGGAGACAAAGCGCAAAGGAAAGGATGCTGTGGAGATGGAGTATGGCAGCCTGGCACTATGGTCAGGAGTTGAGACGGAAGTGCATAGCGCAAAAGGAGTTGAGATGATCATAAGCGAAAGAGAGAAAAGATGTGTTAAACAGTACGAATTGGTATCTCCCCGGGTAATATGGGTTAGAATGGAAGTGGAGTTTCGAAGAATTGTTCTTATTGCATGCTATGCACCGGTGAATGGAGAAAGAGACCAGGAGCGTGAGAACTTCTGGAATGAAGTAGAGAACGTGTTGAACGTATGAAGCCAAACGAAAGAGTGATTATAGTGGGGGATATGAACGGATGGGTGGGTGTACAGAGAGAACATAGTGAACGCGTTCTAGGAAAGTTCGGAGACCAAAGAGTCAATGAGAACGGTGAACACCTGCTGAACATCTGTGTGGAGAGAAGCCTGTTTGTATCCAACACATGGTTTAAACATAAAAATGTGCATATGTATACATGGCAAAGAGGTGAATCTAAAAGTATGATAGACTTGATAGTGTATGATGAACGGCTTAGAAACCAGGTGAAAGACACAAAAGTAATGCGCAGAGCGGAGTGTGGATCGGACCACTTTTTGGTTGTATCGAGAGTGTGTTTAGGGCAAAAGTGGGTCTGGAGAAGGAAAGCAAACGTGGTGCGAACGTCCAGAATTAGGGTTGACAAACTAGTAGATAATGGTGCAAGAATGAAATACGCAGATGCTGTGAGTAAAGAGTTGAATGTGACCGAAACAGTGTGGAACGAACAAATAAAAGACACTGACGTTGAAAATGCATGGATAAGCTTGAAAAACTCTGTTGTCAATTGTGCCGTACGAATATGTGGAAGAGCGACTGTAGGTAGACAGAAAAAATGTGCTTGGTGGAATGAGTCGGTAAAAAAGGCAGTATGTAAGGAAAAAGATGCGTACATGGCAATGATTGCTGCAAAAAATGGGACTGAGAAGAAGCGATTGTATGAGGTATACAGATTAAGAAATAAAGAAGCGAAGGAGGCAGTGAGAATAAGTAAAGAGGAAGTGATGGCTGTGGAAGGAGAGAAAATGCAGAATGATTTTGAGGGAAACAAAAAACTCTTCTGGAAATGTGTCAAAAATACAAAACGTGGACAAAAACAGAACACTGCAGGAGTGATGAATGCTAGAAACGAAATAGTATGGGACGATTGTGAAGTGAGGAAATGCTGGCAAGAATATTTCGGAAAGCTGTACAGTAGTGAGGAAAGTAAGACTGAAGGGTTAAATAAGCAGAATATAGAAGAAATGATGAATGAAACTGAGAAGGATATTGGAATAAATGAGGTAGAGAAAACGGTAGGAAGGTTAAAAAACGGCAAGGGAGCAGGCGTAGATGAAATCACTGGTGAAATGCTCAAGTATGGTGGTCCAAAGCTTATACGAAGATTGTGTGAATTATTCAATGTATGCATTTTGTATGGAAAAGTTCCGAGTGATTGGAAGAGCGCGATCTTGTACCATTGTATAAGGATAAGGGGAACAAGTGTGATTGTAAGAACTACAGAGGAATAAGCTTGCTCAGCGTGCCCGGTAAAGTATTTGGAAGAATACTGATTGATAGAGTACGAGAAACTACATAAACTAAGATTTGGGATGTGCAAAGTGGCTTCATGTCAGGGAGAGGATGTGTCGATCAGATAGTTGCTCTCCAGCAGGTGATCGAAAAGTGTTTAAAGGTAAAAAGGAAGTTGTACTGTGCGTTTGTAGATCTGGAGAAAGCATATGACAGAGTGAATAGGGAGAAGCTGTGGGAAATATTAAATGAATATGGCGTAAATAAAGGTCTAATAAATGGAATAAGGGCAGTATACAACGGTAGTCGGGTATGTGTTAGGGTGAGAGGAGGTGTGAGTGAATACTTTAAGATTGAGCAAGGAGTGCGACAAGGCTGTGTGATGTCACCGTGGTTTTTCAATGTATATATGGATAAATGTCTTAGACAAGCATGTACCGATACAAATGGTGTAATGATTGGTGACGTAAATTGTGTATACAGATCACACTGTCTTATTAAGTAACAGTGCGGATGAGCTGCAAACCGATCTGAGGAAGTGTGATACATTCTGTGAGAGCATGGACCTAAAGGTTAACGTGAACAAAACTAAGATTGTGGTGTTCAATCGGGAAGGTGCGAAGGAGAGTAGAGTATTTACTCTGCAAGATGAAACTGTGGAGCACGTGGACGAAATGGTATATCTCGGTAGAATGTTTACTGCAGATGGTACAATTGAGAGCGAGATTGGACGAAGGGTCAATGCTGGAAGGAAAGTGATTGGAAGTATGTGGACGATAATGAGAAATGAAAGCATGAACCTAGCTGCGAAACGAGCAATCTATAATGGCGTATTCGTCCCGTCAGTACTGTACGGAAGTGAGACATGGGTACGTCAAAAAATGCCGTGGGTATGAGATTCCTGAGAAGCGCATGTGGTAAAACGAGAAGGGACAAGATAAAAAATGAATGCATAATGACGGAGTGTGGTGAGGAAAAGACGATGATGGATAGATATAAAAGTTGTACATTACGTTGGTTTGGTCACATTGAGAGAATGAACAACCCAAGATTAACGAAACAAATATATGTGGGTGAGGTTAGGGGAAAGGCCGGGCCTGGTAGACCGGGTAAAACTTGGCTGAATGTAGTAGAATCTATGATAAAGGAGTTTTAAAAACAAAAGGGCATATCAGAGACTATGTATGAATTTTGCGGAAGCTAGGGAGGTATGCGGAGATAGGAAAGCATGGAGAAAGATTGTGAATGAAAAATGAATAAGAGGCAGGGATTGTTTTGCCTACCCCGCAAGGGAATGGCGTGAACTGAAGTAAGTAAGAAGATTAAGTTAATAAATTTTCCTATCGAAACTTTTTTCTTGTTTTCTTCCACAACTGTTCTATCATTATTAATACATGTTATCAGTTATCCACTCCTTTGCCACTTCATCCCATTTACCTATAAATACCAGATCCCCTAGTATACAAAGACACACTCAGATTCATACACGCAGACACTGTTATATTTATTACATTCATTCATTCATTCTCCCTCACACCCGATACTTCATTCCTTCACTCCCTTCCTGTAATATATTTTCTGGTACCTGTCCCGCAGCCAAACGACCCTGACCAGCAACTAGTAGCCAGATCTGTACCCGATAAAATACTACTAACCTGACCAGAATCCTGTCCAGCATCCCGTACTAATTTATCCTGCTCCTGTATTATTATCCTGACCAGCATCCCCAACCAGACATATCAATACATATCCCCTAAATGCATCCCGTATTATCATCCTGGCACGCATATCGCATTTACTCATCTTGGCACACTTTTAGGTAAAACATTCTTGGTGATCTCCAGCCCCGAGAAAGGTGCCTAAACGTGACAAGGCTATGAGGTACTTAGTTTGCCGGAGGTTATGCCCCGTAGAGCTAAATATTTCAGAGCCAATAACCATATCTTTCCATACAAGATCCTTGCGTAGGTTGGAAGGGCCACATCATTTGTGCCCCGAAGAGAGCACTGAACGATGGGCTGGGAGGACTACTTGACCAGACGGAGATTAAGCCCTGAGTCATTAACTGCTCTTACTGCAGGCGCACCTACCCTAACGATATTGATCCTGTGGACGTTGTCGGTGGTTGAGACTCCGAAGGCGCTATTACAGTTCCCCACGTATCCGTCGGAATGTCCTGTCAATATGTATATAATTGTCCTATTACCAGCATTCCAAATAACCGTCATAATTACCAGTTTAATCATAAACAACACATACCTGTGTATATCAAGAAAACCTGACCTGTATATGAACCCCTGTTTCCAGTTATGATGTTATTCATAAGTAATTTAATAATAATTATTTCCTGTTATCAATTCCTGACCGAAGTTTCATACATTTAATGGAAACAAACATAATAAAATAAACTGACAGCTGTGTATTATCAGCACTCTAACTTTCATACTGAATATCAAATGTAAATACCACACTCGCCTGTAAACAATTCCCTTCGAAAAACTGACCCCAGATTATCCACATTTAATTGCACTGATACCACCTGTTCATAATAATTAACCGTTTTAGTATTGAAATTATACACATTATTAAGACAGCTGTTAATGATATCAGTTACAGTAATGACGATAGAGGGCGATCCTAATTCGTATAATTCACCAGCCAGCGGCGTCCTATAATATTTGAACCCAAGGACCGCCAGAATCAATTTTTAGTTAGCAATTTATTTTTTTATTTATTTAAATACAAAAGGCGTGGTTTATACACAACTTTACAAGATTATCGTCGTCTTCGGTATCACATTAAAACTATGATTACTGCCGCGTACAGGCCTTACATATACGCAGTTGAACACTCACCTGAAGCAATTGTTCGCTCAATATGTCAGAAGCGTCTATCAAACAAGTACTACGACAAATTATAATAAAGAGTTGAATAATTTATCTTCTATTAGTATTAATGCTATAACTGAAACAAGTATTCTGTCTTCTATAAGTAAAATAAGTAACAAACAGACCGCAGGTTCAGATCAAACACCTAGCGTCCCAGTAAAAGACTGTAGAGCTGTGTTAGTCCGCCCATTACAAATAATATCTAACCTCGCATTACAGAAATCTGTTTTCTCCAATGAATGGAAGCAAGCTCGCATTTGTCCAGTTTTAAAGTCTCGAGATAAAAATACAACTACAGACCCATTAGCATTTTATCAAACTTCGCTAAAGTTTTTGGGATTAAACTTCATTCACTTGTTTGTAGTTACATTTTTCCGTGGCAACATGGTTTTATGTCAAATCGGTCCACCCTTACTAATCTTATAGATTTTACTCAATACACGTCTGAGGTACTCGACCATCAAGATCAAGTTGATGTACTCTACAGACTTTTCAAAGGTTTTTGACCAGATTGACCATACGACCACTATATCAAAATTAAGTAAATTTGGATTTAGTGACACATTGCTGGCGTTTTTCACGTTATATTTAAATTCTCGCGTTCAATATGTGACGTACAGTAATTATAACTCTGACAGCTTTATTGTAACTTCGGGCGTTCCCCAAGGATTTAATCTGGGGCCTCTTCTTTTTTAATATTTGTAAACGACCTAACATATAGTATATCTTCCCAGATATTGCTTGCTGGCAACTTAAAAATATTTCACTGAATTGAAAGTAATATTGATTGCGAGTTACTGCAGATATATATATCGTCAAAATACAAGAATGGTGCATCTGTAATAATCTAAAGCTAAACATTTCAAAATGCGAAGTGATGACTTATACGAGGAAATCCCAACCAATATCTTTTCTCTATACCTGTGATACGCAGGTACTTGATCGTTGCAACGTGGTTTGCGATTTAGGCATCCTGTTTGATTGTAAACTTAGCTTCAGCGAGCATATTAATAAAATACCTAGGGATGCTACAAGAATGACTGTCTTTATCCTGAGGAATTGTAAGAACTTTACAAACGTATCAACTTTGAAACTTTTGTATCTTTCATTCGTAAGATCAAAGGTAGAATACTGTGGTCTAGTATGCTCTAGAATCGGTACAAGGAAACTTTTGAAATTCTTATTGTTTAAGGTGGAAGGTACTAATCCTCCAATACGATTTGACTAGAATTTACTGTTAACCAGATTTGATCTGCAACTCCTAGATGTAAGAAGAAATCTATTTAGTGTCATTTTTGTCCTTAACTTTGGTGTTAAATCCAATATTTTTTGTGTAACACATTAATTGTTGATCGGATTTCTTTCAGTCATTAGAATTTTTTTATAACTTTCTGAGTTCTATCCAAATCTAGTGTGGGAACTATTGCAACCCTTCAAAATATTGTTCATCGATCCTATAGTTCTGAGCATACACGATGCCTCTCCAAAGACTTCCGATAACAAAAATTAACTAGATAGTTTTTTTAACAATTGGTAAAAAATAGCCCATTTTTCGCATAAATTTATAACAAACAAAATATAATCACGTACCACACAAAATTAAAAAACACCGAACGCGTTTCAATAGCTACGCTATCATCATCAGCGGTCGCTGCCACAGTTCCAGTCTTCATACCGAGCTGCTAGACTAGTGGTGACACGGCTTGCTTAGCATTTGGAAGGTGATGAATTCGATTCCCGTTATCGTCTACCTACTATGAGGTTTTCTCATTTTGAAAATATTTGAATTACACCGATGTTAGGGCGCTATCTTCCAAGAGCTCCAACTCTCTTAGGAAGTATTTTTGTATTAAGGTAATATATATATATATATATATATATATATATATATATATATACATATTAATAATCAAAAGCCATTCACCTTATTGGTGTTGGATTATAAAATAAATACATTATGTTTCACAAGACCTAAATACTTTCTTAACTTAATTTGTTATGCACAAATTTACAACATTCTTTTCCATTATTTCTCATTGCCTTTGCCTCCACCATTGTTTTTCTTTTCCTTGTTAGTATTTTTCCTATAACATTGTCCCATGTTTCTTGTGGCGTTCCCTTCTTCCTTTTGCCTACTTTTTTCGTTTCCCATATTTGTTTAACTTGTCTATTTTGATCCATCCGATATAAGTTACGCTAACTGTCGCACTTCTATGAAATTTGTTACTTGGTTGATCTCTAATTCTTCCCTTATTTCGCTACTTCTTATTTTATCTCTCAAGGTGACGCCTTTCACTCTTCTGAAGTATTTCATTTCTGTAGCTCCCAATCTTGATTTCATATTTTGTGTCACGATTTACATCCAGAGGTCATGATGGGTCTAAAGATTGTTTTGTACACAGAAAGTTTGGTTTTTTGTGACATCTCTCTTTTATTTATAAACTTTACATTCATTGTATAGTATAATTCATTACATTTCTTTATTCGTTCTGTTATGTCTATTACTTGTCTTCCACTATCATCGACAGTAACTCCTAGATATTTTAACTTTCGTACCTGTTCAATCTCCTCTGCATTTATCTGTATTTTTATCTTCTGGTGATCTTTTCCAATGGCCATTACTTTTGTTTTATTTATATTTATCTTCATTCCATTATTTGTTAATTCTACGTTCCATATCAATAAGTTTCGTAGTAGTTCTTCCTCTCTTCCCGCCATATTCTATAATATCATCTGCAATGCACAATCCTGTATGAATGTGGATTGTAGCTTTTCGTATCCCACATTTAACCCTTTAATTCTCTAGTGGCATGTTCGTATTATTTCGTCTATAAAGATGGTAAATAGTACCGGGCTCATTACCACTCCTTGTCTCAAACCTTCATTTGTAACAAATTGTTCTGATGTTCTGTCTTTTGTCTTTTGGTATAAACTTTTAATTTCGCTCGTTACTTTTAGGGTAACTCCTCTGTTGTTCAAACTTTTCCATACTCTCTCTCTCTCAAGGTGTTCTATTGAAAGCTTTCTCGAGATCAACGAATGTAAAGGTGGTTTTGTAATTATTTGTTTAAAAGTAAATACATGGTCTTGTACGCTTCTACCCTTACGGAAACCGCTATGCGCTTCTGATAATGTTAGTACAGTTATTGCATACCTTCCTATTTGCTTTTTTTAAATATTGGAACAACCTGTCCTATTTCCCAGTCTTTTGGTATTTTCTACTCTTTCTATATTTTATTAAACATTTTTAGAAGTGCCTTAATTCGTTGTTCTCCCATTTTTTTCAACATTTCGCCATGTCATATCTTGGTGACTTCCTATTTTTGATTCTCTTTGTTACTATTCTTCTGTTATATGTTCTTCTTCATTTTCTGTATTCTGGTGTTTATATTCTATATGTGCACTTTCTACCTTAATCACGACTTGGGTCTGTAGTAGTTCCATGCTTATTACGTTCTCATACTCCCTCGATATTTCTGTTTCTTGTAGTTTATAAATTCTTAGAGTTTCTTCGTATTCTTCTTTTACTGCTTGCTTCTGGCCTCTTTATTTTTCCTACTAATAGGTAATGATCGCTGTAGATCTCAGCTCCTCTTTTGACTTTAACATCTTTTACTGTAGTTTGTTGTTTTTTTCTACTAGTATGTATTCTAATATGGATCTCTCATTTCTACTTTTAACGTCTCGTGTGCATATCTGTATCTTTTTATGTTGGAAAAATGAGTTTGTTATAATCAAGTTATTTAGGGAGGAGTATTTTATTAGTCTATTTCCGTTGTTGTTTCATTCAACATCGCCAAATTTTCCTATCACCTTTTCTATATCGTTTGCTCTTGTCCCCACTCTACTGTTGAAGTCGCCCGCTACGAATACTTTCACTTTGCTCGTCTCTGTTGTCATTGTTAATTCTTCCCAGAATTTATCTTTTACTTTTTTCTCGTTTTGGACGAGTCCGTAAACTGCAATTATCGTTATTCCTTATTTTCCTCCTACTTCCAGTTCTACCGTGTGGATTCATTCCGATCACCCTGCCCAATTTGTGATCTTATCGCTCAAATTCCTGTTGATAATGCATGCTACGCCTTCTGTCGCTCTTACATTTTCGCTCACTCTGGTGTATATTAACCTGTGTCCATCATTTAATGTCTTTTGCCCTTTCCTTTTTTTTCTTTATCTCTGCTAGCATTAGTATATCTAATCCTGTTCTATTAAGCTCGTATATAACTTCTTCTTTTCCCGTTAATCTTCTCGGATTCCAAACTCCAAATTCCAGATTGACGCCGTGTCGTGCTTATTTCTTCTTTCCTATCAATTTGCCTTATTATTTCCCCTTCCTTATCTTCTTTATTTCGTTTCATTGTGGTCATGCTTGTGTGTCATGTCCTTGCGTTAATGTGCCTGTTTCCTGTAATGCATTACCTTGTCCATTGCCAGTGTCGTTGTCGCTACCCCGCTGCGGATCTATACCAATTAGTTTTTTCGTACAGTTGGGGTTATTTTTCTTATTTGTTCCTCGAAACTTGTTCCCTCTGGCGATCTCTCCGTTACCGTCCTTTTTAGTGCAGTGCTTTCATTCCTATCGCCTTTTTCCAATTTTTCCTCATTTGTAAAATCACTTGCTCTGTACATTTCATCGTTAATTATCAGTTTATTATATTTTTTTTTGTAATAAATGTATATTGCCGGAAATAATTGACCCACGTCTTCCTTGCGGAATAATAAATTCTAATAATTATTCATTCATTACGGATACACGTGTGAATGTACATAATATTCAATTTAAGATAGTGTACCTTCAAATTGACACAATTTTAGTAAATAGTCGTTTTTTAGCTTTCCTAAGCACAGACAATGTACGGCGATTACATAACAGATCACATTTAACATTTAATTTGACATAGCTTATAAATATGAAGTGAAATTTTTTTATAGTTATATGATGAAAGATATGTACAATTGTTATATATTAATATGTCCATGAACGCAACCGGGGTCTTTCTCTGCTCGTACTCCTTTCTCTGGTTAGTTTCAACCCAGTTTTAAGTGTTATTTGACCATCAAGATTGTTAGTGCTTCCATTTATTTTTTGTCCATTTTTGTTTAAATATGTTTCTAATTTTTCCTTGCATGTTCTCTTATTAACCTTTAGCTTAGTACAGTAAAATCCAATTAATTGATTATATACAAGTAATACTTAGACTTTGTTTTTTTATGTAGAGGTAAATTTTATTTAAATTAGTGAGTTTTTAAAATAATTAGATCTAACATTAATTCACCAGTGTAGTTCTGATTAATAATAGTATAATAATATAGATGGCGGAGCGCGAAAATTTTATTATTGTAATAAAACCACCGTTGTTACCGCGTAATTTGCTAATGTTTTCAAAATATTTTATTTATATATTTTATGTAAGAAATGTAAGAATGAATGTAACTGATATTTGAAAAACACATGTTACGGTCTGAATAGCAGGCGTACGCTTAAAATAATGCTTTACTGAAGAGGCGTAACGAATCATTGGAATTTCTTATGCGTCGATTCTTAATATAAAAAATGTCACTAGCTTAATAAGTAATTGTGTCGGTACAGACAGCGATCAAAAGATATCTTTGTTTGTTACTTGAAAACTCGAGAGAGAAATGTAGGGTTGTTACGGACGAATGCATAATTTTAAAGTTAAGATGTCGTCCAATAATAATATGGAACTGTTCCAACGTAAATTAATGTTTCTTGTTTTTATATTACTTTTGAAAAATGGGGGTTGATTGCGGGAGTAAAGATGATTAGGTTTGAAATCGGGGGAAAATTAGTGACAGTTAGAGTGTCAATCGAACAAAAATCGATTTTGGAGTTAAATACCTTCGTTATAAACAGTGTCTTTAAAATATTTCGTGCATGTACATTTTCTTTGAATTAGCCAACACCAATTTGTCTTTTCTTTCGGGGTTAGTTTTAATCTGTTTTTCAAATATTAATCTATAAATAACAGTCACCGTTTTTGAAGTTAAAACGCGTATGATAACGATTTGTGTCTGTGATCAATTAAGGGAATATATACGCAAGTGTAAGTAGGTATTTTTATATAAATTAAGGCTGGCTGCAAATGATTCTACAAGCCTATATAACCTATTAAACATCTCATTCGCACGCGGGCTCCTTAAGCTGAAGGCTGTGAAAATGAAAGACAGTACAGGGCTCCCACACTCTGCAATTGGAATGAATTAGCATTGTTGTTTGTATTTATATTTGTGAAGAGGTGGGCTGATGAACGGGTATATGATACCGCTTTGGTTACTAATTGCAAAAGGCAATTACCAAGTGATTACACACTACCGAGATCAGATAACCTCGAATTTTATTTTTATTGTTTTTATTGTTGTATAGATGAATGTGGAACCTGAGAAAGGAGCACTGTATTTTTCTAACGCCCTCTAATTTATATATCGGTCACGATGTTGTGATCTATTTATAACTTACCCTTCTAAGGCTTTGTTTTAATGAGTTTTTTGTGTCTGTTGTTAGGTAGAATTATTTTCTGCTGATTTCTCTTTGTATGTGATTTATTGTAATTTGACTTACGTATTTTGTGCTTTGGTGGTCACCAAACAATTGGGTATGTGTAAATTCCTTGTCTGTTTTCTTTTGTCCTTGCCTTTACCTTATTATCACCCGTGAAATTTTACTGTTGTTGTATTTTATATGAACCGTAATTTGCTTTATTGTTTTATGTGCTTATTTACTTAAAGACTGGCATGATTGGTTTTAAAGGGTCACATGTTTGGAATTACGATTTTTATTATGATTTTTATGACCCAATTTTTTTTATTATTGTATTTCTGTGTAACTAATCTACTTTTTATTCATTTTCTCTTAATGTTATAATTTTGTACGCACTTTAACCTGGTTTAATGGTGTTTTGTTATACATTTAACCCTTTTTTGTTTTTTTTTTGTGTTATCTGATTTATTAATGGGCTTGTGCAATTAATTATTTGTGAATAAAGTGGGTTTAATTGGTGGTTATTTCCCACAATAGTATATTAAGTGGCTGAACCACCTCTGCGCCAAGCTCGTTGATTTTAATTTGAGTAGTTTCATTTTCGTTTACCTGCCCTTCATGATGCAGCACTTACCTCATCCAGCCTATCTAATTCAAATAGCACAACGCACCTACCACTAGACGGCCACTTCGTTTCTTCAGACTCGAGGTTTGCGAGTAATTAAATATCAGACTTGTAATGTTTTAATTAGTGCCAGGAAAGCTAAAGTAAGGCAGGCAATTAATTTGAGTAATAGTCACGTTATTGTCAGTCAAGTCAAGATAAATCACGTAACGATAGTTTTGTTCTTGAATTTGCATTATTGCGAATTACGCTTTTCAAGATAGGGTACCTGGAGGACGCTACAAAAATAAAACTAATTAACAACGCTTTAAGATAAATTTTTCTTCTATTCACAAACAAAATTACATACATTATTGTTGAAGAAGTTTGTCATAAAACAATTAACAAGGATGGCAGCAAGCAATGCTTAGTTTACTACATTACTAATGGCAACCCAATCCAGAATTTAGATTACAATTTGATCTTTTCATTTTTATTATCAATAAAATCACCGAATTACCGAACAAGCAGGTAAAACAAAAAAAAACAATGCACCTAATATACATTTTTGTGGCTGCTTTGTCTGATTAATACATGTGATGGAATACCTAAAAATAAGGGGTGTGGCTAATAAAAGAAGTACATTCATAACTAATTAATTAGTAATCATATAAAATTATGCATTAACGTTTCAGTAAGTTCATTCAATTATACATAATTAAAAATGTGTTTTATTATACTAATTTTGTTAGAAATAAATTTTAATACGAAGAAATTTATTTTGTCTCTATCATAAAAAATAGGTGTTATAAGAAAAAAAATCAATTTCGTAAGAAGTCATGTCTATCGCTCATAAAATTTTATCCAATTTTAGTAAATACCTTTTGAGTTAAAAATAACAAATCTGAACATTTTAACAAGACCGTTATTCTAACAATAGATTAATTAATTTTAAACTTCCTCTATCCTTTTCAAAACTTGTACGAGTTTTTTTGTAACACGTTTTGTAATCAAATGTATTCGGCCGCCGGATTATAACGTGTTTGTATTGAAACCTCAACTATATAAAGTTTTTATAAAAATTGATTAATATCATAAATTTAATTATGTACACAACAAATAGCATTACTACTAATTTTGAGATAATTGGATACTACACACAAAAATTACTAACGATTGAATTTAAAGACTTACTCCTAAATTAGCCGTTATTGGATATTCCTTACTTCAAGTGAAGAATTTTAGGTCGATACGTCATTAGAGGTGCTTGAATCCTTATAATCCCTTGGTGGATACCACAGACACGTAGTCAACTTTCAAGAACTTACAAACACTATTATTTTCATCTAAAAAACTTTTACCTCATAATACACAAGTAAAAAAGGAACGGGATTATTTATAAAAGCAGATTTGATGGTAGCTGCGTTGAAAAATGAGCTTTTTACTATAAATCGTTAAAACAAACAAAAATTATACAGTAAAATAATAAATTACGAGTTCATTAATGTAACTTCAGAGAATAAAAGATACACTAAAAAAAGTTTCTCAGTCTGCTTTATAAAAGGGTCAATTTTATGTGTACAAGTAAATCTGCTTTACAGTAACAAACTTTCAGGCTAGTAGTAGTTTGTAAAAAAACGAAACTATCTTGGTATGGGAATTTACAAGTGGCTAAATAAAAAGGGTCAACACAAACGAGAAAGGAAAATTATTACACTCGGTGACTTACGCCCTTTGACATAATTTCTCTGTATTGCGGCGTTATTACAGTGTTTCAGTTATGCTTCCAATTTCCATATGAAAAACTGTGACTACTGTTTAATAAATGGGTAGTATATATGTTTATTTAGTGAGGTACCTTTTTGTTTTAAGAAGATAGGCCCACCTATAACAAAATGTGGGTAGCTCATGCATGTTACACTACTACCGGAGTAAAAAGTTTATAGTCACGTCACTTTCAAGGCTTATTTTACAAAATTATTGCGGACGGATTTCAATCAAATTTTGACCACTTGCCAATTAATTAATTGTTGTTCTAATACGTCAGATTCAAATCTTTATTCGGCAAATTTTGATGTTATTGATTTTTCTTTACAAAACGGTATTTCGTATGACTTTTCAACACACTTCACTTTTCGACCTCTATAAGTATTTACTTGCAATCTGAAACTAATACAATTTATGAATTAGGCATCTCCATGCCTTCTAAATATATTACGATAAATAGCAATTAATTTTTTAATTTCTTTATAATTAGCCCAAAAAATAAAACGTGACAACTTCTCAATTATATATACTAAGCGACATAGAAAGAAGACACCCAGTAATAATTAAAATTTTGTAAAATTTTTTTGGGATTATGTACGTTTGTTTATGTTAAGATAAAAAACGATCAAATTTTTAGCCATATTACTTTAGCGGTTTTTGCGTTAACCTCTTTCAAAAACATTTACGATCACGTAGCCTTAATATCATTTGTAACTACAGTTGTCATTTAAGACGTGTGAAACACATTACAAGAAGCTTCTTTAATTGAATCACAATATCTCGAGTGCGAAGACGCTAACATTTTTAACAGTTAAGAGAGTTTAATAAGGGTGGAATTGTGGGCTTACGGGAGGCTGGTTTGTCTATGAGATATAGCCGATAGAACGCAACGGAGTTTAAAGAACTGTGGCAGTCTGTGTTCGGGCATGAAACCAAGAGAGCCGTACACAAAGAGCGAGAGGTACAGGACGTCCTAGAAGAACCACAGAAGCCTAAGATCTAGAGTATTAGCTCTACGGGACCGCTTCTCGTCTACACGGGCGACTGCCGACCAGTGGTTTGCAAAATATAGAAGGGCCATTGGGATACTAACTGTTTATCGCCGGATAAGAACCTTTGGACTCTTTTCACACCGTCCCCGTTTTGTGCTACCACTGACTCCTGGGCACCGACGTGATCGTCTAGCGTGATGTAGAGAACGGGCAAATTGGGACCAAGAATGGAATTCAATTGTCTTCAGTGATGAGTCTAGATTTTGTTTGGGCATGCATGACGTTCGTGCAAGGGTGAGAAGACGGCGTGGTGAAATACAAGATCCCCAATTCTCTGTGGAAAGGCATGTGCACCACGCAGTGGAAGTTATGCTATTGGAAGTAGGTCACCTATGGTCTTCATTAGAGGTAACATGACCGCTGCGCGCTACATCCATGAGATCGTAAAACCCCATATTGTACCTTATGTTCAGACCATCCCTAACAGCACATTCCAACAAGACAACGCACGACCTCATGTTGCCAGGGCATCTTTGGCTAATTTTGAAGTCAAGCAAGTTGCTTGATAGCATGAGAGGAGGAAATCGATCACCTCATTAGAAGTATGGCCAGACGTTATGAGTGTACACATAAGACATCGTGGTGGCGCAACACATTATTAAGTTTGTTTGAAAAAGTTAACAGTTTAATTTTTATCAAATTTTGATCGTTTACTAGTCTAACTCGAATACACTTGTATACCAAAAATTGTTCAAATAAATGGATTATTACCGGATGTTCTTCTCTCTATGTCACTTAGTATCATATGGAAAACATTTTTATTAATGACTTTAGGTGAAATTTGGCTTTGACGTCAGTTGGTTTTTGGAATTTGATCCAAAATTACATAGAAAATTTCAAACTGGCCAGAATTTTGAAACACTTTATTTGAAAAAGTTGTTTCTTTTTAATTCTAAGTATGTATAGCAATTTTCAGACACCTAGGTTAAATTTGATTTTTTGGCAATTTTTGGCCAATAGAATCCTCTTCTCAAAATAAGAGCAAAAAAACGGATGCTAGTCCATTTGTTAATGAAATATTTAGCTGATGGTAATAAATTCATTTAAATGTACCGATCCAATTATTAGGTTTTAAGGAAAAATAAAATTTGGTTCAGTGATACAAAATTTGAATAACTCTCCCAATTTGTTCCAAGTGATCATTGCTATGTTATAAATTTTAGAGATACTTTACAATAGGCCCCGCTATGATTACTAAACCCACTTTTTTAATGCAAAACGTTAATTTTAATCAGAAGTCATAATGGGGAAAGTAAGCACTAACATTTTTACATGTAGGCTATGTAGGTGTTATAGAACTCGTAATCTCCAGTGTTTTGTATTTAGCATTAAAATACATACTTTTTATAAGTAACATGTATTAAATAATTATACAAAACAAAACAATTTAGAACAAGAAAATATTACTGACAATGACGACAACAAGGAACCGATTAAAACAACAAACACGAACTGCATCTGTGCACGACGACCTTCACGCTCTATGCAGACAATAGTCTTATTTTCACCTGTCTTAATTCAATTTTGTAAGTGTTGCGGCTTCATGTTGGCACAACAGTTTCTAATGCTTCTTTCAAATGCTCTAAGTTCACAAATGGGTTATGCTTCTTCACATTTTGTTTAAGGTAACCCCACAAAAAAAGTCCAGGGGTGTCATATCTAGGGACCTAGGTGACCAATAATTTTCACGACTTCTTCCTGTAACTTTCCCACGAAATATTTGATTCAAGCAATCGTTTGGTGCATTGGCGCACCATCGAGCTGATGCCATAAATCGTTTCTTGTAAGTAAAAATAAATTATCGAAAAATTCACTTATTTCAATCTCCAAAAAGTGGCGATATCTTTCTCCCGTTGAAGAAGAATGGTTCAACTAATTGATTGTTCAGTATATTTTCTTCCTTCATTCCTTGGTACCAAAACGAAAAACCCATTCTGATTTCGAAATCCCGTTCCTTTAAAACGTTTATAAATTTTAGCTTGTATGGGCGAAACTTATTTTTATGCAGGATTATCCTCACAGCTTCCCTGTTATATCCCGTTGATTCGGCAATATTCGTGATGTTGGTCTGTCCTTTTTCAACCACATTTAGACAAACGTTTAATTGAGCTTCTTTATCATATTTGTTTGCGGCATGATGTTTTTTAAATGTGTTTACAACAGATCCTGTTTATCGAAATTTGCTAAATGTTCTGGATATTGTACTTTTTTAACATTTCTCCCTGGGTGACAGCTATTAAAAATTTCAGCTACTTGCCGGTAAGGTGTATTTTTGCGACATAATACAACAATTACGACTTTTTCTTCTACCGACATGACGTAGGTACATTAAACACAGCCAAAATCTAAATATTATAACTGCTACGTGTGACATTTAGTTTTGTGTCAAAACAAGGTTTCCATAACGTAAAATTTTGTTTTCAACGGCGTACTTGTAAAATGTTTAATAACCTACGTTTCCCTTTACGAATTCTGGCCAAATCTAACGTTTTGCATTAAAAGAGTGGATTTAAATAGTTAACTATCACAGTGGAGATTATTTTAAAGCATCTGTAAACTATAAGAAAGTGTTTAGATTTTAAAATAATACAGGGATGATGTCGCTTGGAGAAAATGGGAGAATTATTCAAACTTTGCATCACTGAAGTCAATTTTTTTACAACCAAATTTTTTTTTCCTTAAAAACTAATAATTGGATCGATAAATTTAAATGAGTTTATTACCATCAGCTAAATATTTCATTAACAAATGGACTAGCATCCGGTTTTTTTGCTCTTATTTTGACAAGACGCTGCTATTGGTCAAAAATTGCCAAAACATCAAATTTAACCTAATGTCTGAAAATTATACATACTTTAGAATTAAAAATAAACAACTTTTTCAAATAAAGTTTTTCAAAATTCTGTCAAAAAACATATTTTAGGGCCATCCATTTTTTTAAATGTCAAATTTGACAGATACCTAGGAGCAACAGGTTGAAATTTTCTATATAATTTTGTATCAAATTCCAAGCACGAACTGACGTCAAAGTCAAATTTCACCTATTCATTAATAAAAAATTACCATATGATGCGAACATTATCTGTCACTGATATATATATATATATATATATATATATATATATATATATATATATATTATATATATATTGAGATGTTTAGAAAGAGGTAATAGAAGTATCGGACAGCTTACATGACATTTGGGTTATAAAAAGGGGTGATTTCTAGCTCGATACAAGTGCGAGACACTATTTTATATAAATCTGGTTCACGATGTGTTTAAAATAATTTTGTTTGATATAAATTAATCTAAATATCATTTGCTTAGTTTGGTTTCATCATAAAAAGCAATTTGCTGCTACCAAAATTGTCAAGAATGTTAAATATCACCATTTTCGTAAAGTCATTTTAGTATTGCAATTATTGCAATAAAACTCAATTTTACAAGGGTAATTTGGCAAGTGGACATTTTACAGGTGTTTAAACATGGACTATGTAGTTAGGATTAGGTTAGGGATAGTGTATGTTTAGTTTTTAAATGCAGGAAATACAAAAATTTAGTAAAAGGGTTATAATATGGACAGTATAGACATTTTTCGCACATATTTTTGGAAGCGAATTAGTGACAAAAATTATAATACAAGATTCACAATAAGAAAAACATTTAGAACATTATGGCATACAGACATTTATAGTGCCGTACATTTTATAGTGAAAAATTTCAAAAAGAGTGTTAGACGATGAGACTTTTTCAATGCAAGACTATATAACATTATGCATTGCAAATAATTAGTGAGAACAATAAAGACCAGTAGTACAAACCTTAAACATAACATTTTAAGTGTTAAAAACATTTTTAAATATAAATTAATTTCATTTTTAGATTTAAGTTTGGTTACGTTGTAAATTTTAAGTTTTTTATATAATTTTATACTTTTTCCACTTTATTAAACGTAGATTTTGCTCTTATAGCAAATAATAAATGTTCTTTCTTAATTTGAATAAGTTTTTATAAGGATACAGCGCTTTTCTCCGCAAAATTATGCTAAATCTGAGGTGAATTCTAGACAATATTACAAAAGCTAATAAATTTCTTTAAATTAAATGTTTCGAACATAAAAGATATGTATTTTTATGTAAAATGTCCTCAGAATTCCATTTTTGCAAGTAATTTTAGTATAGATTGTAAGTGTAAATAGTTAAAAGCTTATTTAAGGTAGATTAAGTTATTCCGTTTATTAGTGTTAGGAATTATAGCTTGTTAGGTGTCCTTTTATTCAAAATTTTACGTAGTTTTCATTTCCGTTTTTATTTTTCAATTCCGATTATGCATTAGAAAGTTACGGCCAAAATTCCATTTATGTACAATTTATAATTTTGATCCTCCAATCATATCCATAGTTACTTTTGCAATATGGCTGTAAAAAAAATGAAATTTTTGTAGCAACCAGAAACATATAAAAGCAAGCGCTCAGGAAATCACTCTCTCTCTAGAATTTGTTCAAAAGTATAAAAGGTTAAAACAGTGTCGTAAAATTTGTGAGTACATAACCTAAATTATTTTCGTCAAGAAGTTTTACGTTACGAATAATTTTCGAGAGCACTTGTTTTTGTATCGTCGGATAGAAATAAATAATTCGGTCTCCGATACCTGTCGTTTTTAATAAAATAATTTTGTTCGATTAATTGATGTTACGATTTTGTGAAGATTTGTTTTTCGTGTTTTCCAATTGAAAATAATTCCTGTTTACCAAATTAAATTCCATTTTTATTTGGTCAAAGTTTGTTTTATTTCTTCGGACAATTCCTTTTAAATAAAAATTATTATCGGTAGCTAAAATAAAAGTGTTGTTAACAAAAATCTTGAATATTTAAGCATATATTTTAAACGATATCACTCATTGAGCTGTAAAATCATTTAAATAAAAAGTTACCGTAATAAATAAGTGGTTGGAGTTTGCCGTTTTTGGGGAAAACATCTTGAAGCTTGGAAGTTGGTGTCTTCGACAACCGAGAACCGAGATAGCAGTTTTGGGTATTGGTAACAACTGTAACCGAGTGAACATTGCCTGCATCCAGCTGAAGTATCCGAAGACATCATTCTATCAACAGGAAGGACTGTATATGTGAGTCACAAAATTTAACAACCCTGCTTATTGTGAATATTCATTGTTATTTTCCTGCAATTTATATTTGTTACATGTTTGTGGTTAAGAACTTTAAATATTTACTTGTGTAAACACCTGTAAAGATAATAATTTCCTTTTCTTTTTCTAAATCTTCATTTTGGTTCTAAACATTAAATTTTCTAAATTAATCATTTGACATCTTTGACAGTTACTTATTTCACTTAAGTTCATTAACGCATGCGTTTGATAGCAAATTATATTCAGAGCAACTTTTATACTTTAAACTCAATTACATAAAGAATATTTCTTATACTCAAAAATTTTATCTTCAACTAAATTCCTTGATCCCTATCCCCAATTGAGATCCCTGAGCTAGTCCGGTGCAACAATATAAATAATAATAAGAGTAAATTATTACTTCAATTTATAATCATAACAATTTATCGACATTTGAATAATTATTATTTCTAAACTAAATATTTTTCCCCACAAAAGTGTAAGTCGCCATTTATAAATTAATTAAATTAATACATTACAATATATATATATATATATATATATATATATATATATATATATATATATATATATATAACTCTTTAACTATGCATCATAAAAATATACATGGTGTTCCGTTTGAGAAAAGTGATATTTTTGAATTTTAAGTTTCGCATGTAGTAACATATTTTGAACACCCTGTAGTATTTATATCTAATGTTTCTTCATAAACATAAACTTAAGCTTGGTCTTTCCTTGGACCAAATATATTAGTTTTCCTAAAAAAACACAAGATGGTACATACTAATAATAAAATTATACCTGTAAATGCAATTTTTTGGATAAAATTCGAATTATTTCCAAAACCGTAAATTTTACATGCAAGAAAAAGTATATAAATAGTTATATAATGGCACTTAGAATCCAAAATCCAATGATATACAGGGTGTTCCCCTCAAAAATACTAACTTTGTCTCGCCCTGTTTTTTGGAACACCGTATAGTCAAGAATAATTTTAAAATACGCACACTTACTAGCCATATAAAATGATAAATACATTTGTATTCGCAAAGTTTGCCCATAAAATACTTTACTCTATCGTTGGCTGGTATAAATTATTATGAAAGAAATACATTATCGTCACAAAATGTATATTATTTATCTGGACCAGTTTCAGGACATCTTCAGCAGCCAGTACTAATATATTATATTCCATAAAAATTATTTTGACAATCAATCAATTTATAGACAATTAAACATATCTATTACGTCACAAAAGCTAAGTTAATAAATAAAGTGTGTGCGCGTGCGTTGTGAGTGTGTGAGCGTGTGAGTGTGTGCATGTGCGCGCGTGCGTGCGTGCGTGTGTGTGTGTGTGAGTGTGTGAGGGTGTGTGTATGTGTGGGTGTGTGCGTGAGTTCACACACGAACGCACGCATGCACATGCACATGCTCCTATACCTCCCTTATGAGACAGCCTTCAACATTAGTGTCAATATACGAACAATGTTAGGTTAGGTCAATATGTGCACAACTAGGTTCTAGGTTAGGTCAATGCTCGCGCGTGCATGTGGGTGTGTGTGTGTGTGTTGTGTGTGTGTGTGTTTGAGGCTGGTTTTTTGCACGCTGTAACCTAAATCAAACCGATATTTTTGAATTGAGAGTTGGTTTGCAATCTGTAAGTGAAATGAATTTAGTATGAAGTATATTATTAAAATTGTAAATTAAAGTCGACTTGTCTGTCTTTTAGGTGATTTCAAGGTATGTTTGCCTTTACATAATTAGGTAATTAGTGTTTTTTCCGAACCCTTTCCTAAAGGTATTTGAATAGTTAAAGGTTGGTTTTTGCACGCTGCTAGCTAAATCAAACCGGTATTTTTGAATTGAAAGTTGGTTTTTGTAAGCTATAAGTTAAACCAAACCATTATTTTTGAATTGTAAGCTGGCTTTTGCAAACTGTAGCTTAAATCAAACGCAATTTTTTAAATGAAAGTTGGTTTTTGCAAGCAGTAAGTTAAACCAAATCGGCATTTTAGAATTGAAAGTTGGTTTTTGCAAACTGTAATTTAAACCATATCAGTATTTTTAATTGAAAGTTGGATTCGCAAGCTGTAAGTTAAACCAAACCACTATTTTTGAAATGAAAGCTGGTTTTTGCTAGCTGTAAGTTACATTGAACCTTTATTATTGAATTGAAAGTTGTTTTTGCTGTAAGTTATAATTTATTGATTGATTTGCTGATTAGCGATATTTTCCCACGCCTGTGCCCTCACGTTTAGAGAAAGTACCAGCTCAGAGTGTCGATTAGTTTTACAACATAAGCGGTCCCTCATAGGAGTTAGGTATATACAGTAGAGAGAATCGTTACTTTAAGGTTATGAAGAATAGTTAGCTCGCTGCTTGATTGATTTGACTGAGATTGACTCATTTGACTGATTTGGTTAATTGCTTTGATTGATTGATTTGATTTGATTAATTGATTTGATTGAGAAGGATTTGATTGATTGATCAGAGCAGAGTCTTGGACCAATCGGAAAGCATGGGGACATGGCCTAATGCCAGATGAATTAAAATGAGTCTCACCTTCACCCATTACTTATAATTATGACGTCATTGTTATGGACCTTAAAAAAACTCTTAATACTGCCAAAATGGCCCTAATTACGGGGTGCGTATCATAAATACGCCATCAAGGGGTTGAATATGGCGCCTGAAAGGATGCCGACAATTAGTTAAATTAAACGTATCTGTGGTTGACTCCCCTCCAGGGGCTGGAATTAAAAACTACACATTAGAATACTATTCAAATTTCCCGCCAATTACAAAAATGACCAAAGAAACCAGAGGTCGTATCTGGGGCGGGGACCAGGAGGCATGACCAAACCTCACGCACTGTATGCGCGCGCATTTGCTTACTCTCCAGGGGTTGGGCTGCCAAAAAGGTCATCAAGGGGTTGAAAATGGCCCCGGAAAAGAAGCCGTCAAAAAAGGGGCGGAAAGTAGGTGGGGTCACGTGGTGGAAGGGTTGCGTGGCTTCCCCCACTTCATTTTGACCTATTCTGTCCCCATACTACTAACATAACAATTATAATTTATTAGGGTTAGGTTAATTTTTGGTATACTAGTAGTTTGTCGGCGGGAAGAATTTCTAAAAATTGATAGAATACGTCAACACTGTCCTTTTAGTTCATATTCCTGAAAAAAAAACAAGAACGGAACGTCAGTTTGTTATTGGAAGTAATTTCTACCATACTTGCAAGAAATAGATAGAACTTAAACCTCCAAACCTGACAAGTATTAGCCGATTTTTCTTAAACTAACAGCAAGGAAAATGTGCACAACCAAATGTACAAATCAAATTAATTTGCTCATTAAACCGGCCACTATTTAATAGAACCTCAGCGACGATTTTGTTAGAATCAAGTGGGAACATTACAGCTTTAAAACACCATGGAGGATGGCGATACACAGCTGTTGCAGAGGGTTATATTGACCACTCACTAAACAATAAAATCTAGACAGCTAATCAAATCTTGAATACTGTTCAAAATAATGATGTGCAAAAGAATGCTGAGCCCGTTGATATTGCAATTGCTGGAAGTACAAGCTTTAATTTTGATAGAAATGAAAGTGAAAAAGCAAATCTTCAATTGAAATCAAATAAACGAAACAATTTGATGGAGAGCATTTCAGAAAATCAATGGTTTCCTTCAGCAATTGCCGAAACGTTTCTAATGCGACTATAAACATATGTATATTTACCTAAATAGAACAATTTAATAATTTTGCATTGTTACCATGATTTTAAAATGGCCTAAGATCATAAAATACTTTATATGTTTTAGTATTTTTGTGATGGTCGTAGAAAAGGTATAGTATGTAATTCGTGTTATGAACTTCCCTAGACACTCGTTATTAAACACTCGCTCCACTCGTGCCTGATAAAACTTCTGACTGTCTTTAAAACTTGTTGTACAGTATACTATTATTAAATTGTCATTTTCAAAAATAATGCTGAGAATTTAAGGTATTATTTCTATTGTTTTGCAATATTTCCAAAATCTCCAAATTATTTAGGACTAAATTTCTAACACATACATGTAAAATGTTAAACTTTTTAGGCAAATCAAGACTGTGATGTGTACCTAAAACATGTTTAGCGAACAAGTTATGTATCAGAGTTTTTCTTGATTGCCTACTTTTCTAAGTTTCTAAAAGTAGGACCCACTCTCACTTAATTTGATAGATACCAGATTTTAGTAACGAGTCTACTTTATCTTTATTGCTAATGAGGTGTTTCCCAATATCGTGATTAGTCTTAAACGATATATTTAAATCGTGTTTTTGTAAGGGGGAAATTTATGTTTCAATCCAATTTGTTTTATGGTGTTTATCTCTGTTAAACGCCGGAATAAAACAAGCTCTGTGTACAATGCTATATAAAACCGCTAGTTTCTTTGAATTTGGGTTATTAGACAGCTGGTCAATCTTGATCAGGTAGATTGCAGACAGTTTGGATCACTTACCTTTCAATTTCCATTTGCTCATCTTATTCGTTATGTTTCACAAAAATATCGTTTAAAACTAATAACAATATTGGAAAGCACCTCATTAACAATAAAGATGAAGTAGACTCGTTACTAAAATTTGATATCTATCAAATTAAGTGAGAGTGGCAAGCATCTTATATGGGCTCTACTTTTAGAAACTTACAAAAGTAGACAATCAAGAAAAATAATCTGGAGATTTTGATATTAAACAATAGAATAATACCTGAATTCTAGTACTTTAAAACGATAATTTTAAATAATTACATTGAAGTAATATTACACCAATTTATAAAGTCTAGTTCATAGTATATATATATATCATTAAATCATAGATATAGTATATATATATATATATATATATATATATATATATATATATATATATATATTACAGGGTCCGCCTTTGGAGCTGATCCTCTGAGTATCTGCTAAACCAAACTTACTATAATTTTGAAAATCTGGTGACAGAGTAATGGTGTTAGGGCTAACTCATCTAAAATATTTTCACGTTCGTACCACTTCCGGTTATACCGGAAGTCGGTACTTACTCGCTTATTTTAAATGGAATACCCCGTATATTAATACATTTTTGGATTCTATGTCGAATTTTAAGGTAAGTTTGTTAAATAGATACGAAATTTCAGTCGTTTTAAAAAAAAACATTTTTCTAAAAAAATTGACAGATGCGGTCTTAGTAATAACTCGATAATTGTTCTGTTCCTGTCAAACAATTTGAATAAAACTTTAAGGTGTTGTAGGCAAAGGTTTATTGCAACAGTCTGCAAAAAATGACATTTGTATTTTTCATAAAAATAAAATTATGAATATCTAAACTTGACTATCAAAAGATGCAAGTTACTCAAAAAAAAAAAGCAAATGGAAACCCCTATTTTTTATTACTCAGATCGATTTAACGTCAAAAATTAAGGTAAGTTTGTTTAAAACTTTATTTGCCTAACCGTAACAGTTTCATACTTATTATCAAAAAGTCCCAATTTTAAAATTTGTGATAAAAATGAGCTACATACTTAAATCTAGTATTCCTTGTTCGTGGTCACCATGGAAACCAAATAATTGAGAATTGAAATAAAGAAAAATATTTGAATAAGTTACTGCAAAAAATTATAAAAATTGATAATTTTGTGATTCAAAAGTCATTTTTGTCAAATAGAAATTCGATATACAACATAAGTGTAACAATTTAATACTTTATGAGTAAATCGAAAAAAACTACTTTTTACTGCGGAGGTAATACATACCTATCAGCGCATCATTACACGATAAAGATGCTTATTTATTTTGTTTTTCTTTTGTAGTCAATAATTTAATAAAATTATTGACAGTTTGTGTTTTTCTTGATGAAATTGCTCGACTAGAATATTCTAATACAGATTATTTGAATTTAATTTTAATTCACGGAGAATGACATAGAGTTGTAAAACGAACAGTAAGAACATTTATCGAACGATATGCTGAGCGCCCCTGACCATCAGCAGATACAATAAGACGTGTGGTTCAAAATTTGGAACAGTTTGGCACATTTAAACACTCTGCGCCTCGCAAAAAAACTGCTATTGATAACGAACAGAATGAAGTTATAACTTTAGGATATATCCGTGCCTATCCTTGTAATTCCATAAACGACGCGAAAACAGGCATTGGCTTAACACCAACAACTATCATAAGAATTCTTAAGAAACATAAGTTTAGACCATACTGTTTACAATTAGTTCAACATTTGAAAGAAGCGGATTTCTTGAAACGTATCGAATTTTGTGAAACAATTTTGCTCAAAATACAAGAAATTCCTAATTTTTTGACTAATATCATGTGGACGGACGAATCTAAATTTACGAAAAATGGCATATTTAATCGCCGAAACTCGCATTACTGGAATAACGAAAATAGCAATCCAATTCGCGAATGCCATTTTCAGGAAATTTGGAATTTTAACGTATTTTGTGCTATTCGGAATAACGAAATCTTTGACGTGTATTTTTACAACGAAAATTTGAGAGGTTTAAAATAGTTGATTGTTGCGATTTATGATTACAAATTTAATTTCTAGGAGAAAATTGTCTTGAGATATTAAACACTCGAATTCAACCCCGATTAAATCTAGAAAGGGACCAACAAGACGGTGTGCCCCCTCACAACACCAACGCTGTTTCCATGAAACTTTATGAAATTTTTGAAGATCGTTGGTTTGCCACCTAGGTCACCTGATCTTACGCCAATGGATTTTTATCTTTGGGGTCGAATTAAAAATATTGTTTATGCTACACCACTAACGACTAAAGAAGATTGCATTGGAAGAGTCTCTTACTAGACATGAAATTCAAAGGGCTACAAATGAAGCCGTTATAAGACGGGTTCAACAATGTCTTGCGTCTAACGGACAACATTTTGAACATTTATTGTAAATTAATTTACATTTGATCACGAGCAAGAAATACTAAATAAGCGACTTTATCGTGTAAGAATGCACTGATAAGTATGTAGTTACTACGTCCGCAGTAAAAAGTAGTTTTTTTCGATTTACTCATAAAGTATTAAATTTTTACACTTATGTTGTATATCGAATTTGAAAAAAATGACTTAGAAAATTTCTATTTGGCAAAAAGGACTTTTGAATCACAAAATTATCAATTTTTATAATTTTTTGCAGTAACTTATTCAAATATTTTTCTTTATTTCAATTCTCAATTATTTGGTTTCTCCTTAATTATTATCGCATTGAACAAAGATCAGCGTGCAACTATCATGCAGTTTTTTCTATCTACCAACCTAAAACTTATACATATATATATATATATATATATATATATATATATATATATATATATATATATATATATATATATATATATAACATTTCTAATTTCTAAAACAATTCACATACAAACTACAAACTATCCATTCTAGGGAACATCCCCAAGAAATCCACCCTAGCAGTAGTAAAAAAAGACAACAAACCTATTCACCTAACCGACCATCATAAAAATGTATACTAGGATAAGTTAACAGGTAAGTGTATATATTACTTACATTTTTGAATATCTGTTTTTTATTGATCGAGATTTGTTGTTTGCTGATGAGTATCATTTCTAGAATTAATCTTTTTTTTGTATTTGTTTTCTTTCTCTAAAATTTTAGCATTATCGAAATCTATTGAATGACTATTTTGGTTAGCATGTACAGATAAGGGGCACTTTTTAACCACGGAGATCTTTGTCCAACGTAGGTACCATTACAGTTATTACATTGTAGTTCATAAACTACATTCGAATTAAGGGTTTTGGGTGTTTTATCTTTGGTCATACTGTACAGTACCGAAACTTTTTTATATTATATATGACTATTTTTACATTTTCATTTTTTAAGGTGTTAACAATTTTTTATGTGAGGCAAAGTTACAAAATTTGTATTCTGAATATATGTCTGTCTATTGTTATTTAGGGACGCTGAGGAGGATCATGTTCTAACGGTTTATCTACCTGGTCGGACTTAAAGAGGAGTTTCACCACCCTACTTCTTAGGTACGAGTTATCTAATAGTATGTGTAATAAAATTTCTAAATTTTTACCAATTAATACAGGATGACAAATTTTCTGTTTTTCATTTCTTTGATTAAATTAATTTTTATCTTAATTGAATGATCTGATAAGTAATGAATAAATTTGTTAGATGCTGTATCTTTTCTATACCAATCCAGTTTGACAGTGTCTCCGAACCGACAAACTCTAGTATCAAAAAATGGTACTGACTATTATATTCTGGTTCAACCGAAAATTGAATATATGACTGCAACTATTAAAGGTTTCTAAAATAGTGTCAACCGTCACCGTCCGAGGGGAGAGACATAATTAAATCAACCACAATTTTTTTAATAAAAACCAGTTGGAATGGTAACTTAGGTATGCAGGTGTCCAACAGACGGTCCATGACGTACAAGGAGAGTATGAGACTTAACTTTGATCCCATCGCACAACCGAAAACCTGAACGTAGTACTTACCATCAAAAGTGAAATAATTATTTATTGGCTTTACCGTCTTTGTACTATTACATATCTTATTAACTAAATCAAACTCTCGTTTCGCCTAATGTTATGCTTATGCATGTTCATTATGTAATACCTTAATGGGCTAAAATAATTTTATTATTCTTTACCGCGCCTGTAGCTGGAAGTCCAAGGCCGGGCGGGCCTTCGTTTAGATAGGGCTAATTGATTGCTACCTGGGGTTTCATACCATGCCGAATAAACATAAAAAAGGTTTGATACATATATTGTCCTATAATTGTACAATGCTAACTATGTACACTTACACTAAGATAATAACAATAAAAAAAACGTATACTCCAACCAAAAACAAATTCTTTTACACTACTTCAAAAAACAAATAAAAAATAAAACAGACGCTTCTTGGCTCTGACACTCCGGGCGGCTCCTCATCCACTCGGGTACTCGAAACTAATCTCCTTACGGTGGCTGAGAAAATAATATTAACGGTATAGATAAAATAATGAATTTGCACGAGGATAAACTAACTCAAAATACTTTAAAAGTAAATAAAGAAAAATCAAGCAATATTCTGATAACCGCCTATTTGGTAGCTTGCATATAAGTATACAAATTTTACTGCTAAGAAATACGCGATAATGTTTTATTGCTTATTGAAATATTTTCAAAGGGGATAAAGGCATAGAGGTAAACGCCCTCTAAGTACCTGGAATAGGATAGGTGAGCAAGAAAATCACTATTTCTGTTTGAATGACTGCTTGCGTTTTAACAGTTTTATATCTAACTAATTTAATAAAATTTTAGCGTATTTTGATAATATATCTAACGTGACTTATTTAATTAAAGGATGGTGACCTAATTAGTTTTCAGTAATTAATTAAAATTAGAATAAAAGGATTCTTTTTTTCTCTCCTAATTTACGGGTTTATTTTCAAAGGGGAGTATGGGAGTGGAAACCGCGATTGGTTGGTGGGTGTTCTCGTATTGAATGCTGGGAACGATTTATTTTATACAGGGGTACACGTCGTTCGGGACTGTCTTAGTTAGAAAATGGTGTTGGTGGTGTATGAGAGAAATGTTACCTGGTTGATCTCTTATCTCAGGAGAGACTATAAGGTATTTAAACCTTCAGGAACGATTAGTTTATGGAATATTTATATTTTTACGCAGGCGGGCTAGATAAACTAAACATTTGTGTAGTCTCGTATTAAAGAATGTTTGATACAGGAATATATCTTTAATTTGGTCTTTATCGCGAAATGCGATTCAGTAAAGAAATAGATTACATAATGGGAAAGTAAGTGAAAGCCATTTAATAGTTTCGTTTACGTAATTTCTACGCAAGAAATAATTATCGTATCTTGATCTGGTTGATCACTTTCTTCCGACGACATTCTGTACTTAGTAGGTTACCTGGGGCGGCGTGTAGGTGTTTTGTTTTTTGTATGTAAATTTCTAAATAGCATCGACTAGCAGACCTGGGCAGAAAGCTTCGTTGTGCTTTCTATCGTACATTGTGGGGCCGACAGAATTTAGGCAGGAAGATTTTCTGTCTGACTGTGTAAGTAGACAACGATATCGATCATTAATCTCCGCCGCTGTGTTCTGCGCACATGTTTGTGTAGGTGTTGTACAAAACGTGCGTGCACGTGAAGGTAAATTTCAGTAAAAGCCGACCAGGATAGACCGGATAATTAGAGAAGGGACTCGAATGAAAGGCCCTGTCGCGGTTTCTAAAGGAAGTCCCCCTCCCCGAAGGTAAGGGGGACTGCTAGAGCTTTCAACGCTCCTTCAGCCACAACCATGGATTCCCAGAATACATATATACATTACGTATATATGTATGGTCTGTCTCTTGTGGTTAAATATAAATCTGTGGGCGGCTTCTGCCTGTGGTGTTATTTTAGAGATTGGCTGTTGTTTAAGTAGTAGGGCTGGAGGGAACTCTGACCTATAAAATTAAAATGTTTCGTATCAACGTCGGAGAGGATAAAATTTATTATTTTGGTAAAATTGATTAATCAGCTATTTAAAATTATACCACAAGATGGCCTTTCAAACTACGTCATAACTTCTAATTAGGCCGCAGAGTGGTGCTGCAAACTGTATGCTACCTCATAATTAAAACATAAGCTGGCTCTGAAAATCGTATGCTAAGTTTTAATTATACCATAAGACAGCCCTATCTGTTGTAAAGGGGGGTCTCTGTTAGAAATAAGGCCATTACGGAGCTCTAGCTGCTGTAAATGGGACTCAGACCAAGCCATAGTTGTCAGAAATGATGATCTTGTGCCACATAATGACTTTGGAAACCGTACAAGTAGAAAATCAATCCAGTCAATACGTTTTACTGAACTCAGATTATGCGTTTTGTCAAAAGGATCGCCATAAGAGTCTTAAGAGGACGTAACAGCACTCGTCAAAAGAACTTTATTTCAAGATATTGATTTCAGCGTAAAATTTGCTTCTTTCTAAAGGATGTAGAAGCAAAATTCAAGGTGCACACCTTAGATTTCTTTTTTATAGATGAAACCACATGTTAGAAACGGGTCGAACTAAGCAAAGGATGAAAAATGTGAAACTCTAGAACTGTTGTAGGATATGTAATAAACAATATACACCCACGTACCGTACAAAAATAAAAACACCGAACGCATTACAATAGCGAAGCTATCATCATCAGCGGTCATCAGCAGTCGACAGGTGATGATAGCTTAGCTCTTGTAACGCGTTCGGTGTTCTTACTTTTGTGTGGTACGTGAGTTTATTTTATTTCTTAACATCTTATTTTAAGATGCTGAAGCAGTTTCTATCAAAAGGATGAATATAGACACAGAGGAATATAGACGAATATAAACGAAAGATTCAGATGAATGTAACTTTCAATTCCAAGTTTGATAATACTCTTCACCAGCCTTTATATGTCAAAGGACCTTAGATACGGGAACAAGATACAATATCTAGTAGAAGGATCTTAGATATGAAACCTAGACAAGGAGGTAGCCCGCGAAGCATAGATCAAGTGAGAAAACTCGCCAATTTTTGGTATCAATTTTATTTTTAATTAAATCCCAAACTGCAAGTGAAGGTGAATGTAAAGTATGAAGAGCTGAAACTAGGTTTAGTCAGAGGGCCCTAGATACACAAACAAGATGAAAACCTAAGTTGTTGATTTGAAATCATCTTCTGCCAAAAGGACCTTAGATACGGAAACAAGATGCAATATAAACCAAGAGGATAGACCGCACATACAAGATGCAGACTCTAAGCTGAAAGTTACTTCTCTGTCAAAAGGACCTAGATACGGATGTAGCCCTCACTGAAACCTCCATCTGTCAAAAGCACTCAAATACGGATGCAACCTTCGGAACACAGATCAATGTGAGGAAATCTACACCAGCCAATTTTTTTTTGCATTAAATTTATTGAGGACCTTGGGTATAGAAACAGGATGCAAGTCTAAGATGCTGTTTTGAACCCAAGCTCTGTCAATAAGACCTTTACGGTTGTAACCCTCAATGCAAGACTTAGGTTAATGTACATGCGCTAATTTTTAGCATTCATTTTTAATTTAATTTTAAACCGCGAATTAAAAATTCGCAAACACCAATAAGCCATTAGAGTAAGTCATTAGGGAAAAATCCAAAAGATAATGCAAAAACCAGGTCTTTATAGAGAATTCCAGTAAGATATTAACAACGATTAAAGTGAAAATCTTGGCGGAGGTAGGGGGGAGGGGAAAGAGCTTCTACGTTCTGCCGCACATACAAGATGCAGACTCTAAGCTGAAAGTTACTTCTCTGTCAAAAGGACCTAGATACGGATGTAGCCCTCACTGAAACCTCCATCTGTCAAAAGCACTCAAATACGGATGCAACCTTCGGAACACAGATCAATGTGAGGAAATCTACACCAGCCAATTTTTTTTTGCATTAAATTTATTGAGGACCTTGGGTATAGAAACAGGATGCAAGTCTAAGATGCCGTTTGAACCCAGGCTCTGTCAATAAGACTTTTACGGTTGTAACCCTCAATGCAAGACTTAGGTTAATGTACATGCGCTAATTTTTAGCATTCATTTTTAATTTAATTTTAAACTTATAGTAAGTCATTAGGGAAAAATCCAAAAGATAATGCAAAAACCAGGTCTTTATAGGGAATTCCAGTAAGATATTAACAACGATTAAAGTGAAAATCTTGGCGGAGGTAGGGGGGAGAGCTTCTACGTTCTGCCAATAATTTTCAAAAATATGTTTAAGGAGTTAATAACGTCATCACAAAAAATAAAGTATAACACATCCAAAAACTATTTTTATTCGCAGTTGCAGAGATCCGCTGACGCCTCGGCCCGCAATTCCGTTAGTACGCGCAAAACTATAGTTTCTGACCTAGTGATACAAATAACTACTGTCGTTCCTAGTTACGTCAACATGATTTAAATAGTTGATTGAAGATGGATTACGAACAGAAAAAATCCTTATTTTACCACGATGTGTTTAAAGTGTAGGAGTAATTTTAATCCCGAAAGCCCACAAGAAAACCTTGCCAATTCTACTTCATGTTAATCTACGCTGTATACTCATTTTTGGCTAATCCGCATCCTAGCAAAAGAAATTAATGAAGAAAGCAAAAGAACGGTTTAGCCTAAATTTCTACATATTGTTTTTTAGGAAATTTAATATAAATGTTAATTCTACACTAAATCGCTCTTACAATGATGTAATACAGGAAGATACCTGAATAACATGAAAGTTAATGTTGCTATAGAATAAATAAATATTTTGTTTCTCTTTTATATAGCAGCTTATATTTATGGAAAATTTATGGTAAAATAAAAAATTTACATAGGATTTTCCCATGTTCTGTTCATAGATGCATCACTTGGTACAGCAATTTACCAAGATAAATCAAAATATAACTACCTTCTATTCTTATGTCTTTTAAAGTAAATGGAGAACCAGAATTATTTTTTTTTCTTTTGTGAATAATTAACTTTTTTGCTATATAAGTAAAGAATAATAATTAATAAAATTCATGCCGATTGCAACAATGTTTTCTACGCAGTGGTTCGTTAGTCGAAAATGCGACGCATGTGATTAAATCAACAAAAGTAAAATTTTAAACAAAACTTAAATTTGTTACAAATAAAAGTGAAGCTACCGTAACGGTAGATTTCTCTGCATTCCTTTACGTTAAATTTGGAAATGTGTAAATGTGAAGGTTATTGTGGTAAATGCATATCTTTACATTCATACATATACATATTTAATAAACCTGACTAAATTTTTGTTATTAATATCACAGCCTTTAGTAATAACGTAAATCACAAAATAATTTTTTTCCCCAGCCACCTAAATAAGACGCTATATTGTGACAGTATTTCGTACCAAAAGTGCCTGATTTCAGGATTCCCACATGTTCCCTTGGCAACTGTACAAAAAGTAATTTACTTTTTGTCCTAATACAAAAAAGTAATGACCTTGATGACACACCATCACTGTGTTGACTGATGTTCACTATAAACTACAATTTTAGAATTCTGACATGTTCATCACAAACAATTTTTTCAGACATAAGTAAGTATTAATATTCAATTTAATTTCGCATTTTATTTTCGCTTTAAGCAAGTGTAAGGTAAGATTATTGAAATGGTTTGAGTGATTATATTCTCTGAACCGAATTTATGAAATTTCATATTGTTTCACCATCTCTAAAATTTAAAATTTATCGAGATAATATCCAATAAATAATAATTAAAAACTACACAACGTTTTTTATTTCAATAAATAATAGTTATTTTCTATAAAATAGAAATGTTTCAAACTGATAATGACGTGAGTAGTACACGGACACCACTTTCACTTTTTGACCATGGGGACTCTCAAGGCCGCCCACGTGTAGGACATATTTTTGACCTTGAGATCGACCTCGGGTTTGGTTTTGGAGTTAGTCTAGGGTTCGGAGTTGGCCTTCAGCTGAAAATTGTATTCTAATAGTCTTGTAAGGCGGGAACTTGTTCTACGACTTCGCCTCTATCATAAAAAAATTGTATTCTAATGACGTGTTTTTTTCATAACAAGAAGATGTTATCTAACCTATGTTTATTATTATTAATATTTATTAGTTTTGATTTCAATGAAAAATATCTCAAAGATATAAAAACCTAGACCTTTAACGATTATGCCCTATGCGATCTTTAAGGTTGAAACTGAAGCGTTAGCTCAAATTTTTTAATATCTGAATAATGGCCTCGAGATTGTAAATAAAATCACCTTCAACATAAAAAACAGATGATTCATGCATTGTAATGGATTGATAGAAGCGGTAGCCCTCGAAATTTTTTAGTTAACATATATCAAGGTTATTGGTATTTTTATAGAAGCGGGCGGCCTGGAGTTTTAAGTTGACATGTATTTATTTTATATTTATTAATATAATGCGTGGTAAGGTTAAAAATAGTTAAACATGAATGAAAATATCTTATAGAAGTGGCTCTGGATTTTTTAGCCAACATGTATTTATTTTATTTATGTATATGTGGGTTTAAACGTCATTCAGGCATAGATAACTGTTTCTGTTTTACAATGTGATTTTCGTGATGGGTTTATTATAAAGAGGTTGCATAATTGGTATTAAAATTTGTTATTGATAACGGGAGACTAAAAATTAAATACGAATGAAAATGATTAAATCGTATTATTGATAGAAGCAGACGGCCTTGGTATTTTTTTTAAAGCTAACAAATTGTTTATGTCTATGTAACACGAAGTTTAAATATCATTCAGTCAGGGATAAATGTTTTTGTTTTTACAATGTGAGATTTTCCATTGTTACTGGTTTAGCGAACAGTTAAATTAGTACATATATAGTTTACAAGGTATTTTGAAATGACCCTGTATTATTGATATTTTATAGAAGCGTGCGACCTGGAGTTTTAAGTTAACATGTATTTATTTATGTCTATTAAAATTATTACAGGTAGCGTGAGACTAAAAATTAAATATGAATGAAAATGATTAAATCGTATTATTGATAGTAGCAGATGGCCATGGTATTTTTTAAAGCTAACAAAATGTTTGTCTATCCAATATGAAGTTTTAAATATCATTCAGCCGGGGATAAACGTTTTCGTTTTTTATAACGTGGTTTATCTTTCGTAACGCATTTATTTATTATAAAAGAGGTTGCACAATTGTTATTAAAATTATTATATATCTTTTAATTTCCATTTGAGGGTTGTGGCCTTTACCTATATACGATTTTTATTACAACAACGTACTTATTTTTACCTTGAGAAAAAGTCACCTTCAACATTATACCTATAAATGAGTAATTAAGTTGTCATGCTTTAAAATGATTTTCACCTTGAGAAAGTAAATATTGAAGGCTGACTTAAAATTATATGTACAAGGTTTAAACAGAGAATCAAATGTCTCAATACGTTGATTGATTAATACACATATGCATTACAGTTGTTTGTTTTACATTTCGCTTTGAGCTCCTTTTAATGGTGTAAAAATTGTTTTGGATTTTAATAATTGACTGTCTTGTTTTAGTATTAATAATGATTAATTGTGAATCCTCTTTATACCTCAAGTCAGTGTGTGTTTTAGTTTAGGGATGATGTTTTAAAATCAATCGTATTACTTTTAGTACTCATCTGAAATTACGTAAAATTGATTATTGATATGGAACATCATGCTTTCTTTAAAAACAGTGAAATATATTCATAGCCAGAAAAGCTTATAATGCCGATTAAAAGTAACTACTCTGTATGTGTATAGATTAGGGTTGCAAAAAGGTGTTACGTCTAGCAGTAAATTATCGAAAACATCCCAAATCTAGGTAATCCACAATTTCCTATGTTACATATTAGTGTAGACATTTTCATATACGTAAAATTTTGCGACGCGAGGCTTTCGGCGAAGGCTATTTCGGCGACTCCCACTTCAACCCTCCCGAACATAACCGAGATTGTAAGACAAGTATAGGGCGTCTCAACTTGTTCTCGGGTGTTCGCCCCCTGTCGTGATCGGAACTTGTTTGTGAGCCTTCGTGTATTGTCATGGTACCCACGGCTGAAAATTTGAATTTGTATTATAATAAGGGGCCTAATGCTCATAGATGGCGCCGCAAATACATATTCAGATTTCCAGACATAAACTGCAGAGACTTAATACAGATTGAAATTTTCCGCCAATGGGGCCTTGACAAGGGGGCAAAGCCCCGAGAGCAAATTGCGCAGCCCCAAACCCGTCTTATGGCCATTCACAGAGAAACCAAAGATGTGGCATAGATACATGGACGATACTTTCGTTGTTTGGCAACACGGCAAGCATAAGCTAGATGAATTCCTAGATCATCTAAATAGCCGCGCACCCTCCATAAAATTCACAATGGAATTAGAGTCGGAACAAAAACTGCCATTCTTGGATGTACTTGTACACGGGAATGACAACACTTTCACGACAAGTGAATACAGGAAACCTACCCACACGGGGAGGTACCTACACTACAACTCCAATCACCACAAAAACGTGAAGTTAGGCGTGGCAAAATGCTTGTACGATAGAGCAAAAATAATATGCTCAAAACAAGAGGACCTGAACAACGAAAAAGAAAATATCGCTAGAACACTCAAAGAAAATGGCTACCCCGATCTAACACCTAACCTAAACAGGGAAAGGGCAACCGAAAAAGAAGAACCTAAATATACAGCGATAATACCATATATACAAGGTACCTCAGACAAAATACGAAGGATAGGCAGCAAATACAAGATACGCACTGCCTTCAAATCGACCAGAACGCTCAGGGGACTACTAACCAAAACTAAACCATACTTTGAAGATCAGAATTTCAAGAATTGTGTATACAACCTACCATGCGAATGCGGCAGACCATACATAGGAGAGAGCAGTAGACCACTCAAAGTGAGAACGCAGGAACATAAGAACAACGCCCGCAAGGGCGAAACAGAAAGATCAAGAATCGCCGAACATGTCTGGAACGAAGGCTACCGCATCCAATGGGATAACGTACAGATAGTGGCAAAGAACGTGATCACAACTCGTAAACTCAAAGAAGCCACATATCTCGAAAAAAAACCAAAAAAAAAAATTTAAAAAGGAAATTTTTTTAATGAATTATCATTAAATTAAGATTTTAATGTAGTATCAAAAAATATTCAATTTCGTATTATAAGTATGGGTTTAGGACTTTAAAACTTCAATTTATATTATACCAATTGTTGGTGGGTTAAAATGGGTTTTTCCTACCAACAAAATTTTTCTTGTTTATTTTTAAGCATTTAAAAAGTTCCTTAGGTATTTTTAATTCAGGGAATTTTTTTGTTTGCTTTTTAAACAAAAAGTTGCTGGTTTAAATTTTAATTTTAACCAATCCTTAAAAATTTTACCATTCAAAAATTCATTTTAAAGGAATTGCAAGGTTCTTCCTTTCAAACAAATTTTTACCAAGCTTTTGAAACATTTTCAAACCAAACAATTTGGCTTGAAAATTGCCAAGCAATTATCAAGTTTTAATTGAAACTATTATATTCATTTCAGAACCTTTACTTATTTAAAGGACCAACATGTAAGCCCATCTTATTAAGTTTTACCCTTTTAAACTTTTTTCACAGTTTTCATTTGAAACTTTGCAAAATTTCTTAGATTTTTTAATTTTCTTTTGGAAGATTGTTCAACATTATTTTTTACGCAAATTCTTTCCATTATTAAGGAAATCTTTTAATTCCTTCTTAGAAAAACGTTAAAGTTATCCTCCGTACAAAATTTACCTTTTGGACCTGTTATTTCTTTATTCGTGTTTTATTATCGATTTCCACCTTCAAATAAAGGGTAACCCTTTAAATCCAAGTAATTTCTTTCTTTATCGATCGGGGCAAACGTTCCAACATACGCTAAACTCTGGAACCACAAAAAATATAATTATATATATATATATATATATATATATATATATATATATATTTATATATACATATATATATATAAGTTCTAAAAATATATATTGGATTACTCAGTGGCTCAGCGGTAAAGGTGTCAAGACTAGTAAGTGAAAGGTACCAAGTTCGAATCTGAGAGTAGTCAAGTGCTTGGGAAAAAATTATATATAACATATGAATTCGACTCAAGTGCGAAAACAGTCCTTCTCAGGACTAAGTCTGATGTCGGAAGCAGAGTCCACTTCCGAAACGTCGCGCTCAAAAAGCATAAACTGTGGAAATAGGCTGATCAACTCCACTAATAGGAAACCACAGTTACAAAACACTTATAATACAGAAAACATTTATCCCCGACTGAATGATATTTAAATTTCATGTTAGATAGACATAAACAATTTGTTAGCTTTAACAAATATCAAGGCCGTCTGCTTCTATCAATAATACGATTTAATCATTTTCATTCATATTTAATTTTTAGTCTCACGTTATCTATAATAATTTTAATAACAATTATGCAACCTCTTTGTAATAAACCCATCACGAAAATCACATTGGAAAACAGAAACAGTTATCTATGCCTAAATGGCATTTAAACCCAGATAGACGTAAATAAAATAAATACATGTTAGCTAAAAAATCCAGAGCCACCATCACTTCTATAAGTTAATGCTATTTTCATTCATGTTTAATTATTTTTAACCTTACCACGCATTATATTAATAGATATAAAATAAATACACATCAATTTAAAACTCCAGGCCGCCCGCTTCTATAAAAATACCAATAACCTTGATACAAGTTAACTAAAAAAATCCAAGACCGAGCGCTTCTATAAAATATCAATAACCTTGATACATGATAACTTAATTTAAAAAATTCCAAGGGCTACCGCTTCTATAAAATATCAATAATACAAAGTCATCTCAAAAACCATCCATTACAATGAATGAATTATCAGTTTTTTATGTTGAAGCTGTCTTTATTTACAATCTCGAGGTCATTGATCGCATAGGGCATAATCGTTTAAAGTCTAGGTTTTTATATTTTTGAGATATTTTCGATTAAAATCAAAACTGGCCCTAATAAATATTAATAATAATAAACATAGCTTAAATAACATCTTCTTGTTATGAAAAAAACACTTGCCATCATATTTACATATCCTATCTATTAATTCTTCTTCCCTATTATTAGAATACAATACCCGAGGTCGATCTCAAGGGCAAAAATACGTCCTACACGTGTGCGGCCTTGGGAGTCCCTATGGTCAAAAAGTGAAAGTGGTGTCCGTGTACTACTAACGTGACTGCACTCCGCCTGAGGTTAACAGGTCACAGGTCACTTTAGATTTGCTCCCTGAAAAATCACGGGAGGTTTATGAAAAAACTTATATGCGCTTTATGACGTGGCGAAATAGTAAGAAAGCAATCTCTTTTTGGAGAATGTAATCATTGCGTATCTCGGCGATTTAGCTATGACCATAAAACCATCAACTCTCTGGAGCCAGTATTCAATGTTGAAATCGACATTAAGGTATAGATATATACGAAAATATTCCAAGCTGGTGCCATACCTAAAAAGTAAGTCCCATGGTTATCAGACTAAAAAAAAATCAAAAACACTCACAAAAGAAGTTCAAAAAGTTTTAAATGAAGTTCCAGATTCCAAATACTTAATGACAAGGTCATATTAAAAATACTCCTTTTGGTTCTAAAATTGAAATATTTTAGGTTGGTCTGATTTTTGGCGTAGCAGGATGAATTGTCCAAAATGAAATTGTCAGATATCTCTGATTTAGAACATTGTTTTATTAATAAAAGTGCCGGACACTAAAACCAAAAAACCACAATCATTTATAGTTAGTGGTGAACAGTACTTACAGATATATAGGAAATATTTGTCATTACGTCCACTTGGTATTAATAATGATCGATTCTTTATTAAATATCAAAATGCCAAGAGACAAGATGTTGGCATACACAAGTTGGCATCAACCGCTCAGGAAGTAGCCTCTTACTTAGGTTTGCCAGATTTAAAGATGTATGCTGGTCATTGACTAAGAAAAACATCTGCTACACTGTTGATGAATGCAGGTGCAGATATAAGTGCATTCAAACGGCATGGAAGGTAGCAGAAAGTTACATTGCTGTATCTGTAACACAAATGATATAAACATCAAATCAGATCCTGAATCCAGACAACATTGAGGCACATAATCAACAGGATCTTAATCCGGAACCACAACCTTCTACCAGTAGTTCAGAATCTAATTTAGTTGCTACACTTGCTGACCGTGCCGTCCAAATTAACAACTGCACAAATTGCACTGTAAAAATTACTTTCAATTTAAATAGCAATTAATTTTCTTTTTCACATATTTTTTTAGTTTATATTTGTTCGGTTTATGTTTCTTAACTTTGTTTAACATTAAATTAAATATACTTTGTGTTCCTGCTGTGTTAGATTATTTAATAGAAACGTGATAACGATAGAAACTTAAAGGTTATAAATTAACCTAAAAAATAATTTCGTTTCGATAAGGAACAAGAAATGATGGGTTCCCAAATAAATAATGGTAAAAGTGGTCGGAGAAAAAATTTTATCTTTTATTCGTACAAAAAATGCGTTTTCGGGACTCGGAAGGTTGTTGGACTCTGCTTCGTGTGGTCCAGCAACTTCCTTCCTCGTCCCGGAAACTGCCATTTTTTGTACTAATGAAACAAATAACTATTTTGTCACATTCATGACTATGAAAACAAGGAATAAGACACTGTTCAATGTATTGTACTTTGATCATAATTCTTATTAGATTATAATAACTAATGCATATCTTATAATTAATAAATTTGCGTAAATCTTACATTTAGAATATCGCAGAGGTAATAATGGTATTGTAGGTAGCGGACCTCGAAAATTTTATTATTGTTATAAACGTTGGTCATTGTTACCGCGATAGAAAAGTTATTAGTGGATTTTTTAAATTTTTGTAATACGTCGGAATTTGCTAACGTTTTCGGAATATTTTATTTTATGTATTTTTATGTCAGAAGTGTGGGAATGTTTGTAATTGATATTTGAGTAAAAACTGAAAAGAAAAAGAAAACATATATTAGGGTAGAAAAACAAGAGTTCTTCCGAAACTGGCCTGACGAATTGTTGAAAATTTCTATATCGCGCTCTTGATGTAAAAATGTCACTGATTTAATAATTCCTTACGGCGGAACATAGCGCAAATCCAAAAGCGATCTTTGTTTGGTAAGTTGAAACTCAAGACCTAAATGTAGCACTTGTTACGGACGAATGCATATTTTCAAAATTAAGATGTCATGCAATAATTAATATGAAACTTTTCCAACGTAAATTAATGTTTCTTGTTTTTAATTACTTTTAAAAACGGGGTTAGACATGGTTAGTTGAAGCCAGAGGGGAAGGCAGTTTCTGTTGAAATTTTGATCGAGCCGGATTGCTTTTATTGTTTTAATTAGAAACTCCCGTTGTAAACCGTTCGGTCTATAAGGATTTTGTCGTGTACCTTTTAGCAAAATTAAAACGCTAATTCGTTCTTTTCGTTTTGTGTATGTTTGAATATAATTTTAATCTAGAATTAATCGTAGCGGCGCCGAGTTTTAAACCGGGTATCTTAACTAGTTGGGTTGGTGGTAAAGTGTTTAACTAAAGGGAATATATTCAAGGATAAGTACGTATTTTTATATAAATTAAAGCTCGTAGCAAATTATTTTACAAGCCTATGTAATGTATTAAAAATCAAACATTACCTTGCAAAGGTATCTCACTCGTACGCGGGCTCAGTAAGTGGAAATCTGCTAAAAGTACAGGACTCTGGTATTTGGGTGAATTAGTATTGTTTGTTGTTTATATTTATATTTGTGTAGAGGTGGGCCTGGCGAACGGGTACAGGATACCGGTTGGTTATTAAATGTAAGAGGCAATTGCGAGTATGTACATACTCCCGGGTCCAGATGACGATTAAACACCTCGAATTTTATTTTTATTGTTGTATAGATGAATGTGTAACCTGAGAAAGGGGCGCTGTGTTTTTCTAACGCACTCAAACACACATCGGTCACGATGTTATGATCTATTTATCACTTACCCTTGTAAGACTTCGTTTTAATGAGTTTTTTGTGTCAGTTTGTTTAAGTAGAATTGTTTGCCTGCGAACTAATTTCTCTTTATATGTAATTTATTGTAACTTTACGTATGTATTTTGTGCTTTAGTAGTAACTAAACAATTGCCTTATTACCTTATTATCACCTGTGCAATTTTACAGTTGCTGTATTTTATATGTACCGTAATTTACCTTATTGTTTTATGTGCTTATTTACTTAAAGATCGGCATGATTGTTTTTAAAGCGCCACATGTTTGGTATTACGATTTTATTCTGATTATTTATTTATGACAAAATTGTGAGTGTAACCGCATGGGTTTTTATTGTGTTTATGTGTAACTAAACTGCTTTTTATTCATTTTTATCTTTATGTTATAATTTTGTACGCACTTTAACCTGCTTTAATGGTGTTTTGTTACATATTTAACCCTTTCATTGTTTTTTATTGTGTTATTTGATTTATTAATGTACTTGTGCAATTACTCATTTATGAATAAAGTGGGTTTTATTGGTGGTTCTTTCCCACAATAGTACATTAACGGGTTGGACCATCATTGCGCAAAGCTCGTTAATTTTTAATTTGAGTAGTTTCATTGTTAACCTGACCCACATGATGCGACACTTAACCTCATCCAGCCTATTCGAAATTATGTTTTTTTCATAGTTAGGCTTTGCTTACGCGTGACCACCATCATGACGTACAAAAGAATTGCTCGTGTCATTATTCCATAGGTAAAGGTTAGATCACCAATAAATATCGCGATATTTGTGATCCCGTCAATAGTTATTGATGTTTAAACTCGTAAGCAACTACATTAACAAAAAGTCTGGATTTTTTGTGATCCATCAGTATTCGTCAATATTATTGATATATATACATATATATATATATATATATATATATATATATATATATGCTCTACCAGTGAGCAGAGATCATGTGTTTTCCATCCCTAAATAGTTACAGAAATTATAAAGCATTTCGTAAAATCATTAGCTACTTGTTTCCAATCCTCAGGTGTAGTTGGTATCTGTAAAGAAATGTGTAACAACATTATTTTATATTTTAAGCAAAACATCTCAACAAATAATACGGATGGTACCATTTCAGTCGAAAACATGACAGTAACGTATACGTATTGTTTGTCGTTAAATCTAGAGAATATCAAGCCTCCACTATGTCAAAAGAAGAAGATATCCTTAGTCGAAAAACCAACCGATGTGCTCCAAAAAGAATATGAGTTACTGCACCAGTCACAAAAAATAAACCAGGCTTCTACGGTTGTAGGCACTTTTACTGCACTTTCGACGCAAAAGGTACAGACCTTGGTACCACCCAAAGAATGTTTGCTGAAAAAGCCATAAAAAACATACTTGGTGAAGCACAATTCAATAATTTACATGGTGCTTCAGTAAAAATAAATATTTCTTACATCAAACTCACTTCAGTTTATAAAACTTCAGTTCTCTCACTACTAGGTATATCTGACCATTGTCTAATAGAAATAACTTCTACTGTCTCTAATTCTTCTGTTGTTCGCAACACTGATAGAACCGTGTGGTGTTTTAAGTCAGCTAAATGGAGTGATTTACGGGATTTTATTGCAACATTTCCATGGCGTGAATATTGTTTTTAGTCGCCCTCATCTTCGGACATTGCTCTTTCGGTATCTCAAGTCATCATAATGGGTATGGAGTTATACATTCCCAAAAAACATCGTATAGGTCATTCTCGTTCCCAACTCTGGTTCAATAATGCTTGTTCACATCCAATATATTTGATAAATACATTTTATACTAAATAGAAGTGTAATAAAACGGGCGAGAGTCATGCAGAATATTTTGATGCTAGAAATACCTGTTATCACTAAAGCTAAAAAGTTGTTTGAACAACCAAAATGCAATGAACTAGCTACATCTCCTTTGGGCACTCGTGCCTTAATGATTCTGGAAAATATATGCCCGTAGTCACTTCTTCAGACACTATGAAACCAATTCATTGTCGGTACAAGCTTCGAGACTCCATCAGATCATCAGTGGGCTTAATCTCAATAAGGCGACTGGCCCAGACGGTACCCCAGCTATTATCTTAAAGAAATGTTCCCCCGCACTTGTACCAGTCCTATCTAAGCCCTATTCGATCTGTATGTCTTCCGAGGAATTTCCTTCATAATGAAAGTTGGTAAATGTTCAACCTATTTCCAAAAAAGGCGATAAGACCGATCCCTCCAACTACCTACCAATTGCCATAACTTCCATTTAGTCTAAAATCATGAAAAAACCAATAAACTAGCAACTGCTCTTTCCTCGAAACTAACAAACTCTTTAGTGACCGTCAATATGGTTTTAAACAAACCATAGTTTGGAACAATACATTAGAACAATCCGGCGAAACAGGTGTAATCGCTTTAAATATCTCAAAAGCATTTGAGATACCAAATGTAGCAACTCACCACGTTTGGTAAGTGATACGCTACGCTCATCAGCTGGGTTTCTAGTTCCCTTGACAAAAAAAGAATACGTGTCATAGTCGTTGGCTTATTTTCAAAAGAAGTTGCTTTTTGTACAGATCTAAGCAGTACTTTACCTCCCGATAACTCTTTCTGATCTATAAGGCTCTTGAGCATAGAAGAATCGTTTCAGTTCGCTCTTTGTATTATCGGTATTACAATGACTATTGTGCCGATGAATTACATTATTTGATACCATCTCGATTATCTAATTCACATCATCAATACACAAGTCTCTACTTGTCGTACCAAACGAGAGCAATCCACATTACTTACGATATGAAAAAATTTAAGGTAGCCGTTCTCGTAGGCAATTCAAAAGCCCCCTATCTATCCTCCTAATGTTCCTGAATGCTTTAGAACAGTATGCCAAATTTAGCATGTTCAGTACCATAATTATTAACAGCAATATATATATATATATATATATATATATATATATATATATATATATATATATATATATTGCCTACAGCATCATCCCCATATTCGAGTATAAGCACACCTTCTCCAAATTTTACAGGCACAGTTTTTTGGTAGTCAAAATACCAAATGAAATGTTAATTGATAGTAAAATTGTTTCATGATTTAAATAAAGAAAATCTGTTAAATTCTTTTTCGTAAAATTGTACAGTTTTCTCGCCAGATTATTATCAACCTAATACGTAAATTTTAACGTGATAGTATGTGTCGAGATATAATGGGGTGGTTTTGTCTACCCCTTGGACAGTGCACCTGGATATTTTCATTACTTAATCCTTCTAAGATTATTTTCAACCTAATACGAAAATTTGATTGTGATAGTGTGTGCCCTTTTCGAGATACGATAAAGGAGTGGTATTTTCTACCCCTTGTATGGCAGTGCCCCTGGACATTTTTATTGTTTAATCATTTTAAGATCATTGTCAACTTAATACGAAAATTTGATTGTGATAGTATGTGCCATCTTCGAGATATGATAAAGGGGTGATTTTTTCTACCCCTTGGATGGCAGTGCACCTGCATATTTTTATTGCTTAATAATTCTGTTAAATAAATAAATTAGAATGATGCACAACTGCTGCACAAATTTTGTTAAATACTTTTTTCTCTATTTTTTCAAATAAAGGGAGGGGGAGTGTGGGAATGTTTGCATGAATAAATACCTATAACTTTGGTTTGGATCAACCTATTTTAACGAAATTATTCTCATTCGAAAGGGCATAGATGAACCAATTACATCTACTATAAAACAATTGCATTTAATTTTAATTGTCGTAGATAGAGGGCACTTTCGAATAAAAAAAAATTAAATTTCTCTATGTTACAATTTTTAAATGGAAACACCTAAGTATTGTAAATTACAACGGAAACTGATTAAATTCCTAACAGAATGGCGCAAACTGCATGTCGATATCTTTTGTCTAACTATATATATATATATATATATATATATATATATATATAAAATATAAACGCGTAAACATACGTATCTAGTATTGGCTCACTTTGTATTTTAACTTAAAATATATGAAAAGAATCACACACATTAAAACTTAATGTCCAATTAAATGTTCAAAATGTTTTCCATCATTGTCCACACAAAGACGTAATTTATCGCGGGTAGACATAACAGCTGCTTCAAACTCAGCTGTGGATATACCATTTATTGCGTTTCTAATGAGTTGTTTCATGTCTTGTAGCGTGGTTGGTCGAGTTTGAAAGACAGACTCCTTCAATCTTTCCCATAGATAAAAGTCGAGACATGTTAAGTCTGGAGATCTAGCTGGCCATGGAAATATACTTCGCCTTCCAATCTATTCTTTGGATTTCTTAAATTCAAATAATCTCTAACTCGCCTGGAAAAGTGCGCAGGACACCCATCATGCTGAAATATCAGATCTCTTCTTGTTTGTAAGGAAATGTCTTCTAATCAACTAGACAATGCATTTTCCAAAAAATTTAAATATGTATCGCCATTTAAAGTTTCTTCAAAGAAATATGGTCCCATGATTTTTCCATCAACTATACCACACCAAACATTAAGACTCCACCTACCTTGAAGCTGCACTTCGTCCGTCCAGTGCGGATTTTCTTCAGCCCAATAATGCATACTATGCAGATTAACACCACCCGCGCTACTAAAGGTGGCTTCGTCTGTCCACAAAATATTTGATATGATATGCGGTTGTTCTTCCAGCATACCTAACATCCAATTGCAGTAATCCAGCCTTGCATCGAAATCCCTTTCATGTAAAGCTTGGTGGAGAACTACATGATAAGGATGCAGTCTAAAAAACATAGAAAAACAAATATTTTTAAGGAATGAATGAAATGATTAAAGTGCCATGTTGCCGTTTTTATGGCAATATGAAAATAAAACAGTTAAATCTAAAATTTAAAGAGGATTGCAATTTTCAAACTTAAACGTGCAGTTCGTAATATTATAAAAATCTACCTGTTATGCTTTAAAATCCTTAGAACGGTAGTTTTGGTATGTGGATTCTATTGAACTAAAGCAAGAACTTTGCTTACATTACCTTCGGTTACATCTACACGACGTCGTTTATAACAAGGACGATGAAAGCTACGAGTTTCTCTTAATCTTCTTGCCCTTCTTTTAAATACTTCTTTGCCATAATGCCTCCTGTCAGGAAATCTTATGTCATATATACGTGAGGCAATGGCGGCATTTTGATGGCATTTGAAATAAACTCCAATTATATCATTTGATATACTCATTAGGAATTAATACTGATTATTTACTGATATTAGTAATATCAATATCTAATTAAGAAAAGTTCGAGTTATATGCTAACACTTCTTAAAAAGATCGCAAAATTTTGACTACTATCAATAAATAAACAATTTGAAGCCCCTGTCAACTTTATTTCGCAGTATTCTAATTTACTTATTTAATACCTACTATGATTGGACATATTTTATAAAAAAATTGTTTTTAAATTTTTCTATAAAGATTATGCCCTCCAGCGGTAAAGCTCAAACCTTGAAAGTTATTTCCAACGATTTCCCTTAGCCGTTTTACTAAGGAATTTTTTTCCCACAAGCTGTACGATAAACAATTCCTGAGATATAGCCGGAGAATCGGCTTATTGGTCCATCCGGTACAAGTCCATAGTAGGAATTTTTTTTATGCCAGAATAAAAATGTTTGCATGAAAATTCATTTAAAAAAATCAAAGATTGTGCGTAATATTCTCATTTTGCAAAGAAAAACTATATTTTCAAATTATTTTTTGAAAATTTTTGAAAAAATTTAAAATAAAAGTAATTCCCTCATTCACCTTAGTTTATACTCACAGTAATGTTATATAAGTATTTCGAAATTTACGATAATAATCAAATGGGAGGTAAAATCCTTATAGATGGGTATACACTGCTCTTAAGGTCGAAAAGAAGATTAAACGCACTTAAACTATAATGTGTTTGTTATAAATTATTGGATTCGGAATAAAACGGACTTTAATAACTTGATATACCAGAACCGTTTTAAAAAAAAAGTGAATGGTCGTTTCGCAAAGACGAAACGTCAGATTAAATAACTAATAATGTCACCTTAAAGAGCATTAATAGTTGAAGTATAGAACTGTTATCGGTTTTGGTCTAGATCGAATATTAACGTCAGAAAAAAATTATTTGTAAAATCCAAAAATTCATTTTTTTCAAAATAACTTAAAACATCCTAAATCTGTTTAGGGATTTCTAAACCTATTTAGAGACCATAAATAGATATTATTTTCTACTAGAAATATCAAAACTTGAAATTAGCAGCTTGTATTTGACATTTCTAACGTAATGTATTAAGGAATTGAGTGTTATTTTCTGTGTTTTCTATTATTATTCGTTTATTTTCTCTAATATTATTGTTTAATTAGTCTTTCTTAAGATTCACTGTTTACAAAAACGTTTAACATACGTAAGTACAGCATAAACAAAAAGTAACCCTTTAACCTAAATGTAAACGATTTAGATTAAGCAACGTACTACTCTCTGCAAGAAAACCAATTTATGTAGGAATCTTATTTTCGAAATAGGCAGCAGAATGAAAATGGTGAATGGATTTATTCAGTTTCGAAGTGTTGACAAGGGTAAATCATCTGTACGTAGTCTGTTTTAACTGAAAATATGATTGATATACGAGTGTGCATACAACGTATTCCTAAAAAATTTACGGCAATTGTAACAAACTGGCACAAACTTTTAATTATTATTTTTACTACGGCAATAATTAATTATTTTATGCATATTAGGCTTGTTATGGAATGTGTCGAAAAGCACTTACACAAAAGTTACAAAATAACTATAATGCCTGATTATGAGACACACATGAACTACACCAGTGGTTTAATAACAATTTGAGGAATGACGAAATGCTAAATATGTAATTTTTTACTGATGAAGCGTGGTTTTATCTAACGGGTTACATGATGCCATAAAATACAATATACGGTTTGGTCTGATGAGGCTCCTGGTGAATTTGTACAATGTCCATTACATCCTACAGAAATTGGTGTATATGTAGCCATGTCAAGAAGATGTATACTAGGTCCAGTATTTAAAAAAAATGCAATTAGAGCTGTGATTCAAGACATTAATCAAGAGCAGTTAAAAAAATGTGTAACAATATGAAAAAAGGAATAGATGCTGGTTTAAGTAATAATGGAGGTCCTAATTTAGAATTAAAAATCCCAAATTAAAAAATTTAATAAACATACTCGTTATCCTTTACTAAAATTTTATAGTTGGCTTTATACGTTTCTTCAACTGTTATATTAGTAGCAGGCTTATGTTTATGTTTTAATTTTTCAAATTTGACAAAATTGTTTACAACATCTTTAACAATTTTTAACAAACATTACTACCGACAAAGATAACCGTAAGTGTTATCGAAACGTTTAGATTGTATAATTTAAAGTACGCCATTAAAAACCCCCAAAAAAGATAAGTATTTTATTATGAGTGTTAATGGTGAAAGTTTAATTTTCATATTATAATAAAATTTAAGCAAATATATATATATATATATATATATATATATATATATATATATATATATTTAAATCTGTTATATTATTAACTAATAATAAAGCTCATTTTTAACACCCAATACAGTGTATTTATTTATGACAAAATCAGTTATTTACAAGTGGCTTCCATAACCAAATTACAGTCTTGACTTCTTTGACGCAGTGGGATCTGTCGGAAAGGAACGATCTTCCACAATGAACCAAACTTTTGGCACTTCATTCAGGCACTGCCTACTGCTAGCTAATTCGTTTCTTATTGAAAATTATTGATATATTTAATTTGTAAAACAGATCCAAAACGAAACTTTGTTGACCCGGTCGCGGTTCTGATAATCGTTTACAGTTATATGACTACCCACACTCGGTAGACTTTACATGCCAAAATAAGTGCGAACAGACCTTAAACGAAATTCGGCTTTATTTATACGAGTAGATGGGGATTTTTAAGACCTTTAGGATGCTAAATCCCGAGATATTCAAACAATAATTTTATTTAAATTTGATAGCGGAGCTTAAATTTGGAAATAACCTAGAAACATTGACGATGTTTTGTTGGTATTCAAACTTACTAATTATATGAACCAATAACGACATGCGTTTTTAAAATCTTAAACCATGCTTTACTAAGAGATGAGTCATAAGACACCTCTCGCCGGCGCAACTATACCCCTCATACTGACAATTATGTTGTTATTTGAAGGATAATTAAAAATAAAAAATCTCACAGAGCTGTTTGAATTTTAAATATAAAAAAAATTGGAAAGGATATATGCATAGATTGTAGAAAGTGTATAGGGTAAAGGCGCCTAAGAGTACGCGCGATCTAAGAGTACGCAAGGCAGTTTCAATAGTGAAGTCGACGTGATATGTTGCTGTGATTTTTTGTGTATAGTGTGTTAAATACCTAGTAAGTTATATCAAAAATTCTTTTGGTTATATCTATAAATAAAGGTTATACAGACAATTAAAAAATTCAGCATGTTTGACTATAGTTTTTAGAGATTTTATTTTTCATGTACCGTGCAATTTAGAGGTTATGCGAAGGCGTCTTAACTTAACTTAGCGGCAAATTTATTTATATAGTATTAAGTGTTTATGCAAATACAGTCCTTAAGGCCAAGCATATAAGTAATATTGCATTTTATTTTGATTATCAACCGAAAACCAAGAGTGCGCGTTCGTAATTGGCCCAAGAGCACGCAGTGCGTACTCTTAGATTCCAGGGGATTTTACATGAAAACAGTCAGGGGATTTTACATGAAAATCTCTTTTTTTATTTTAGAAAAAATGACTCCTTACCAAAGAAAATCTAATCGCCAGTTGCGGTTTAATAAAGAGATGCTATTGGAGATAAAGCAAAAAATTGAAAATGGCCAATCTAAGAGGTCCATAGCAAAAGCATACGGTATGAACGAGTCTACTTTAAGAAAGCGCCTTAAACTTGGTACTATACCAACGTAACTAGGTCGTTTTAAACCAGTTTTTGCCCCGGAATTAGAGAATATTTTAGCTGATAACATACGAGAATTAGACGCACTATTTGTTGGGTTAACTATGAAAAGTACGCAAGACATAACGTATAAATATGCTGAGGCATGTAAGCTTCAACATCCTTTTAATAAAATCAAACAATTAGCTGGAAAAAATGGATTTCACAGTTTTGCAAAAGGCATAAATTGGCTATAAGGCAACCCGAACAAATTAGTCTCGCACGAGTAATTGGCTTCAATAAACTTCAGGTATCACGATTTTTTGAAAACTTAAAAATGTGTGTAGAAAAGTATGGATTCTCTGCAAAATCCATATATAATATGGATGAAACAGGAATGTTAACTGTTCCAAGTAAAACTCCAAAAGTTATTTCAATAAAAGGGAAAAAAGCTGTAGGGAAAGTAGTAACCGCAGAAAGAGGGAAGCCAGTAACTGCTGTTTGCTGTGTTAGTGCTTCTGGGCATTATATACCACCAGCACTTATTTATCCCAGAAAAAGAGAAAAGAAAGAGTTGCTTCATGGGGCCCCAGCTGACACTATTATGCTCCTTTCCGAAAGTGGCTTTATAAATACAGAATTATTTATGAAGTGGCTGCAACATTTTAAAACGCATGCAAAACCAAGTAAAGAAGAACCTATACTTCTCATTTTAGATAATCATGCATCCCATATAAGTACTGAATCAGTAGATTGCTACCTCATACTAGCCATAAGTTGCTGTCAGGGTATTTTGAACACCCTGTATACGTATTACGTAATTTTGTTTGTAGTTCTATGCACTTAGTTAGATTCCGTATATATATATATATATATATATATATATTTTGTTGTCAAGTTTAGTTTTATAGATAAATTTGTGTTACGCGTGTAGCGACCTTTAGGAAAGGTGTATGGCGAGCTTTAGCTTTGTTTGTTTGTGAATTATTAATCCGAAATTTAGGTTGTTTTTCCATATTATTTCCCGTTTATCGAAGTTTGAGTAACGTTTATTTGTATATAGTTGTATATAAGTTTAATTAAGGTTTATTTCGTTTGATTTCCTTAAAAAATTAAGTAATTTAAATAAATAGTGTAGGTTTATATGTGTATGATGTCATGTTGGCGACAAAGACGCTTATAGTAGGAGCCGACAGAAAGATAGGTGAACGTAATTTATCAAAATTTTTATTTACTGTACTTCACTTGGGAGCATATGAGTTGGCCAAAAACGATCGTCTGCTGTTTGTAAGTGGCACCCCAAACTTCTGAGGTGGCTTTAAAATGGGTGGCTTTTTGTTTTGGTGAACGTTGTTTATCAAAGTTAAACATTCTATGGGTGGTCTACATACATAACGTATATACGCAATGTATTAAGGCAGACGATTTTTGGGAACCTTCTCCTCAGCAGACGCCCGCCAAGGTGACAACCTATAGCAGTTAGGTGAACTTAGTTTATCAAAAATAATTTTGCCGCAATAAATAGCTTTTTATTGCTTTCAGCTATAAAACATCGGCAGACGAAAAATCTGGAAATATTCTCCTAGCAGACGCCGCTGTAGCCACGGTCCCTTTAGTGAACCTAACTTATCAAAAATATTTTTGTGCCAATCGATTGCTTGTTTGTTGCCACTAACGAAAAAAATCAGCAGACAAAAATCTGGAGACATCTTCTTGGCAGACTTCATTTGTTCATCCATGATTTGCTTTTGGTGAACTTTAATTATTATCAAAAATATTTTTGCGCTAAATGATTGATCTTTAAGTGCTAGCAATCATACAACATTAACAGACAAAAATTTTGAAGTTAAACTTAAGCTCTATTAACGTTTTTGTCAACGGTAGACAATAATATTGGAAGGGTTGTTGAGGTGTAGCAAATAAACAAAATAATTTTAATGAAATAGTATATTCTACAAAACATCTAATAGCCTCTTTTGATAATCACATACAAGCTGAGAATTATTTTTAATGACTTCTCCATCTGAAATACCTCTCCAAAATTTTAAAACAGTTTTAATACGTTGAAGGTACAGTCGAAACCAATATAATTAGCACAAGTTTTTTAAACAGTTTCGGTTTGAATGTTAAATTACGGAAAATGTTCCGATGTCAATAATTTCAACTGTACGTGGTATTAAAGTACAAATAAAAAACAACAAACATGTTTGATACAAAATCGTCAAAAGAAACAGGTGTAATAATCAAAAAAGATATTTTCTGTTTATTTAACTATCTTATTTCCGAATATCAGTAACAAATCTAAAAATGAAATAAATTTATTAAAAATAACATAACATTATTAATATTAAGATAACAGAAAAGGAAAAATATAATTAAAACATAAAAATGAAAGTATACAAAAAATATAAACAGGAATTGATTTTTTTTAATAAAGCATAATTATCTAGACTTAAAATTAAATATAAAAGTATAATAACAGCAAAAACTAATCGGAATCTTCGTCACTTAATGAAACGTCTGTTAGTGCTAAGTCATCTTCACTATCAGATATATTATCGTCAATTAGTAATATATCCGGTAGCTGGTTAGGTGGGTGTTGGAGGACCTTTAAACCAACAAGGTTCATATTTATCATTGTTATAACCACCCATGGTTGGGTGGGTCATAAAAAGTGGGTTTCTTCTCCGTAGCACTTTTCCAAACAGCGGCAATTTGATTCGTTCGTTTTATTTTTTCTACTAGTACCGATTTGCACGGGGGAAAAAGTTGACCATTTAAGGTATTTTTTAATTTCAGCGGATTATCTTTTGATTTGCATTTGTAGGTATCAACAAAAATGTCTAGTCTTGCCTTGTTAATATCGCTTAATTTTGAACGTCCATATACCTTACAAACAAATTTTTCAATTAGCAACGCATTTTTCTGAGAAACAATTTCATTTACACCTAAGGAACTAAATGCTAATTGTGTTTCTTTGCAACTTGCAAGCAAATTGTATGGTCGAAGTTTGCCTTTACCATAAAACGCTGATGTGTAGTCGCATCCACTAAATGCGTGAAACGCTGGCAGCGCATTGCAGATATCGGGACCTAAGGAAACATGTACATTTTTTAAGTCAATATACCTTAATGAGTTATTGGAAATGTGCCCTGTTTCCATCCAGACCGATTTATTCTCTATTTTAGAAAGGTTACCCAACACTGTGACAGCCACATCTGTATCTGAAGACCTTACTACTATATTAGAACCTTTAGTTGTCGACAAGTGATATATCATCCTTGAGTCGGCCTCTTCGTGCTCACAGTAATATTCCTCTGAGATTTCTTTTATAGTTATTTCCTTTTGTGACGAGAACTTGTTACACACATTATTTTCATTTACGTACAAAATCTTATTACCGATTATTGATGAAGATATCTTTTGACCATTCATCATTAAGGTATTTAGTTAAAGATCGCTTAAAGTTATCCTGCCGTAAAGCAGCAATAAAGTTATTAGGGCGCCTCTGATTGGGACCTGTGATTGTGTATTCATTTTCTCTTGTATCGGTGGTAGTTCTCCTATCACGTTCAACATCCTTCAGTGATGGGGTAACAACCTTGTCAAATACAAAGTGAATTTCTTTTCCTTGCGCACAACTTTCCTAAAATATATCTGGCTACGCCCTGGAAAGTTTTTGGTGGATCTTTAGTTATGTATAGAAAATAAAATGCATCAACAATAACTACGTCAATATTTATCGGCTGCTCTAGTTTTTTGTCGTGACTTTCAAATAATTTTAGAAGGGATGATTTACAGGTTTTAACCATGCTACCATCGAGATTGCAAAGAGACAGAGGTACAGGTGTTAAAGGACAGCTGAGCACAAGTTTAAAATCAATTTTGTTTTCCAAAGATATAAGCAGCATTTTACTCATAAGATCTCTTTCAAATTTTAGTTCTTTAACTGTATCCTTTTTTTTTCATAGTATACTTTACACCATCACTAGCGAAGGAATGGACTACCTGTCTCTTTATTGGTCTTTCAAATCTTGTAATGTCCAAAGCACACTCTTCAATAAATTTATCACGGCATTTGTTGCCCAAGACTAAAATATTCAATAAAAATCTTCTGTTTTTGAGACGCAGCTTTTCCAGATGAAATGTTATACAGTTTGTCTACTGAAGCATCTTCAAATGGATTCATGAAACTCTTAATCGTAGACATTATGGAATTAAGGGATTGCTTATCTTTAAGTATCCGGATTCATTTAGTTCCTGTGTAACATCTTCTTCATAATGACAGCCAACATGTTCCAGTGTTTTAGAAACAATTGATGTCTAATAGAATGACTTTGTGCCCAGCGTTGTCTGGCATCTGCTGAATTTGTTATATAAGTAACCCCAGAACAACGAGCAGCATCAGCATTTATTGTTTGTTCAAGGGTAAGGTCAACTGGACATCTTGAAAATGGTTTTTGAGTACGCCTTACCGAAAATCAACCGTTTGAAAAATGGTGCTTGTAATTTGGATAATCGGTTTCCATTCTTATGAGATTATCATGGAATTTAACCGTCCATCTTGAGTAATTTGGTTGATTAAATGCAAAAAATATTGAAGATATTTTAAAGAGTGAATGCGTATATAGTTCAAAGTCCGATATCCTTATACTCCTTGAGAAGTCCCAATAAATTTGGATTAAAAAGCAGTAAGTGTACCAGTACTGAGCGGTTTTGCCATGAATTCCTCTAAGTGTATCCTCACAGTATTTTGTATAGTCTCTTAGAATTTTTTCTGTTTCACCTGATAAATTCTTTCCATTTTTAATCTTGTCTTGTATGTGTGTCAAATCTTCCCTTAATGCCAATTCGTTATAATCAGAATAGGTTTTTAAAAAAGTTTCAAAATGTAGAACGATTAGGACAGTTGCAAATAACGGATGCAACCTTTTACATCTGTTAAAGTGTGTACCCGATATAACACATTTAATAGACCCTGGAGCCAAAAGCTCGGCTTCCACTAAAACTTCGATGTAACCAGAGCTTTCAATATATTTACCTAGAGCTTTGAAATAAGCCATTTGGATATGGATGGCCCCATCTGAATAATTATATTATCGTATATGGGAGCCTCTGTGCTTTGTATTTGGTAAGCAATTTTAGCTATCGCTAAGTCATACGTTACAGTAATAACTTCGTGGTTGATTTCTGAAGGGATTTTCTTTGCCATTTTCAAGATTTCAGCTACAACACTTGCAGAAGTTGGGGACAGATTCATTTGAGGCAAGTAATGAATTATTTGTTTATTTGACGTTTTATCGTATATCTTGGAATTCCAACCGACCCACATGGGGACATCTTTATCCATAACGTAATGATTAATTGCAAACAGTTTATCTTGTTTTTGGTATTGGGCTAAATTACTCGGTATTAGAGATCTTGTTGGATCCGCAAGGTTTAATATAGGATCGATCATTTTAGGTTTCTTTCTGTAAGGTTCAATATCTTTTTCCGAGGCTTCATATTTTCGACGACGTCTGGTTAGTTGTAATATAGGTTCCTGTGACGACGCTTCGTTTGTCGAATTTTGACAGTCCACCACAGCAGTAAATACCCACAGTGTCATGCAGGGTGTCTTTTCCGCTGAGAGTCTCGATAAATCGGCATAATTATCAAATCCTAAGCTACAGTTTTTCGAAATATTGTTGGTTATTGTCGTAGGCAGAATGTTGTCATTTTTTACAGAAGAATATGTTAACTCGGTCTCTGACTCTTCAGGTACGCTATAACTTATGGTATGTCCAAGTTTGTTTAATAAAGTCAAAATCTTTTTACTTTCTGTTAAAGTCTTAATTGTTTCGCGGGCTTGATTCTACCATTTGTTACATTAAAAATAGTATCGTCAGCAAGAGATTTGATTGTGGCTTGTTTAACATTTGCTTCATTAAGTTTTGAACCAGCAAGAAGGTACTCAAAAAAAGATTTTAAATTTTTTGGTATATCGCATTCGCCATTAAATATATCTACAAGTTCTAGGTTTTGGGGAAGTGGTTTCTTTTGCATAAGAAATATTTCTTTACGGAGTTTTAACGCAACACTTTGCATTTCAATTTCAAAGTTGGTGTTACTCGCTAATTTTAAAAGGAGTGGCTCCGACAAAACAGTATTTTTGCTGTGTATTATATTTTTATTAAAACATTTTTTAATGACAATATCGTCAGAAAATGCCAATAGAAGCTCATTTTTTAAATACATTAAACTTTTATGATTGTAAACATAGTCTGTATTTTTTGAAACTTCCTCAAAAGTTCTGATATAAAAATTACGTATATCTATTAAAAACATGACTTTTTGATTTAATATTATTTCTTGTTGCACAAATTCTTTGAGTTGACGAAAGCTTTCATTGTGATCTCGATTCTTTTGCCGTCAGGCAGATATTTGCTTGGAGCGTTTTTGAACTAACAGTTTTGTGCTTTATTACTATAGAGTACGACAAATTTGGTGGTATTTAATTTCTTTTGCAATGAAATCTATGTTTCGATTTTGCACGCATCTTATGATCATTTAAAATGTTAACACAAGAAATTATATTATTTTGAACGTTGATTGTAAAACATTTACAAGAGAGTACCGTTTATGCTTATAAAACAAACTTTTTGTCACAAAACATACAAACCTTTTGAAAACTCCTGTTGCTTTTGACTGAAGTGGAATAATTGTACCTTGACGGTCTGCCTATTTATTTCATCGACAACGACACCGATGGAGATTGTTGTACCACTATCATCTTTTACTGCCTTTAATTCCGAAGATGAATAAATTAAATTTTGATATTTTTCAATGTCACTTTTTTTACAGCTGTATAGGTTTTGTAACATGATGTATGATAACCATGCGTATCATCAGTAATTTCTGTAGTTGAAAGGACGAGTGTTTCAGTAAGAGTTTTGGCGAACCGATGAAATTAATTTGCATTTGTTGAGGGCTTCTTGTGTAAATAATTTAAAAACTTTAAATGATTTTTCGAATAATTAGCAGTGTTTAAGTGGATTACACATTGCTTTTGGGGTTTATTTTTCTTCATTGTTGTCTTTATTTTCGACATCAGGAGGAATACTAGACGGTCCAGCTTCTTGTTCATCCTAATAGGTATTTAAAATTTAATATGTAATAAATTACAAAGCATTAGTTATGTGTTTAAATGTCAAAATAGTAAAATATTTTACTTCGTTTAATTCCTATGTAAATGGATAACCACAGTAATTAAATCAAATTTTAGCTGCTCGCTTTAAATATGTAACCAAAATATAAAAATCACCATTATGTAGATAAATTATGCTTTCGTCAAAAACAATAAAACGACAACGGCATACCTATGATAAACTGAATTTGAAACAGACTACAGCGTTAATATGTTCCTTACTCTTATTATTATAATTTTGAACAATTCAAACATGTTTGCTATTAGGTACTTTTTTATAAGTTTTTCAAATTACAATTACAATTCAAGTTACCTATATTTATGTACTTAGAAAATTTGACAAAAATAGGAACTTACCATTTTATACACAATTCTATTTACGAATAAAAATATTTCGACGGATTAAACAGCAATATAGTACAAGCCTGCATAAAATCAAACAAGTAACTGAAACTGAAAGCACCCTGCACCACCTAATAAGTGTATCTCTATTAAATTTACGACTTTCGTGGTTCGAAGTAAATGCAGTAGGTAGTTAGGTACTAAGGAATAGCCGATAACATTATTTTGGTTTAAACTAGAGGCATCCGTGAGTCACTGGACACCGTTCATTCACCGTTTTTTCGCAATTTACGACTCAAGGGTGGCTGTGGATCATAATAATTGTTGTAAAACAGTATAAAAATCATATTTCATAGAATTTTTTAGGGCTTAGTTTTTAATTTGCGAATTAAAAATAAAAAAAAGTAAAAAGAGACGAAAATTAGACCTAGTGTGAAGATAGATTTAACCAGTTTACAGATTATATTTCGAGTTATATCAGTCAAATACCCTGTCAAGTAGGTTAAATGATTAATGTATAGCTGATTGGGAAAAGTATAAAAACAGCAGCGTTTCGTGTTTTACGGCTGTGAATTTTTTAATCAACTAGAGAAACCTGACTCTGACAGCGTCTGTCAGGGTAGAGTTTCCTTAAATTTTTGTCTGCCAATTTTTTATGATTGATAGCACTTAAAGATCAATCATTTAGCGCAAAAAATATTTTTGATAATTTAAGTTCAACAAAAAGCAAATCATGGATGAACAAAATGGCGTCTGCCAAGAAGATGTTTCAGATTTTTCGTCTGCTGATTTTTTTCGTTAGTGGCAACAAAGCAATCGATTGGCATAAAAATATTTTTGATAAATTAGGTTCACTAAAAGGGACCGTGTGGCTACAGCGGCGTCTGCTAGGAGAATATTTAGATTTTCGTCTGCCGATGTTTTATAGCTGAAAGCAATAAAAGCTATTTACTGCGGCAAAAATTATTTTTGATAAACTAAGTTCACCTAACGGCTATAGGTTGTCACCTTGGCGGGTCTGCTGAGGAGAAGGTTCCCAAAAATCGTCTGCCTTAATACATTGCGTATATACGTTATGTATGTAGACCACCCATAGAATGTTTAACTTTGATAAACAACGTTCACCAAAACAAAAAGCCACCCTGTTTAACCACCTCAGAAGTTTTACTTAAAACAGCAGACGATCGGTTTTGCCCAACTCATATGCTCCCAGTGAAATGCAGTAAATAAAAATTTTGATAAATTACGTTCACCTATCTTTCTGTCCTACTATTAAGTATAGTTGTTCAGTGTAATATTGAGTATGTTGGTTTTAAGTCATAGAGGTTGAATGTGGGACTGATTGTTTGTACTTGAATAAAAATATAGGAAATTTTTCGCGTTAAGTCTGCTGACGTTTGAACTTTTGAAAGATCTCGAGCCCTGACGGATGGAAACGAAATTTGTGTTTGAGGTATCAAATCTTCCCCTTCCGTTTTTTAATTGGTGGAATTAAATTAGATAAGATTTTTTGTGAGTAGTGCGATTCAAAATCAAAGATGGATTTTTGGTAATAATTTGCGGGAGTCTGAAACTGACTGCGCTCTCGAGTAGTATTACGGTGACGTTTATTGTTACGCTTTAAGGGGTGGTTTAGAACGTAGATATTTTGGACCTTGTGGTGCTTAACGAACGTACTTTTGTGTAGTAAGGGTAGTTTAGCTACTTCTGAAGAAGGCCTGTAAAGGGATTTTACTAAAACTGTTCATCACCAAAGGATTATACCTAGTGCCGATTTCGATCTTACGTAAAGTTACCTAGAGGACATCGTCGTGTTGTATTAGTGCTTCAGTGACCTCTTTGGTTTTTCTCGCTTTTGCGGATTTATTTAAAGTCAACGTTCTTGAGTGCCGCTTATTTACCGTACAAAGCGTATTTAAGGATAAGGAAACTTTCGCAATATATTAAAATTTATAGTTATTTAAACAAGTTATTAACCCTTTGGACTCGTAACATAAAGAAAATTATTTAAAAGCTAAAAGTTATCAAGTAATTTTGAACGCTCAAATTATTATTATTTTAAAAGAAGTTTTTAATTTATGCAGTAACATTTTAACGAGTTTAAATCAAGAAATCGTTTGTGTATAAAAGAACAATAGTCAACATCTCATTCATCATTTTGTCAGACCAGGGAGATTTCATTTCCGTTATAGCAGTAATCGACCATCATTTTCTATTGTAATACAGAAGAGGTGTAATTCTAGACCTTAAGGTAATATAAGATTGTTTTTTATTGAATATTTCAAGATTTTTGTGTGTTTCGAATTATTTTTTTTGTGTTAACGAAGGTTTGAAAGCGGTGTCGTATTTTTTTTTGGTAATTTAAGTTGTTGTTTTAACTTTATTTCATTGTAATTAATTATAGTTCTGACGCTCTGCCTTCACACTTTGTTATTTATCTTAGTATTAAAGGGCAATTGACCCTATTGTAGTGTGGGTATATAATCCACGATATATATATATATATATATATATATATATATATATATATATATATATAAATATAGGTTAAACCATTTAGACTGGCGTAAAGCAGCATTCTGATCAGACATCCTGTCGTCTTTTAACCCTTTGTATTTTTTTTTGTTTATACGCATTATCGTATGTTTATATTTATCCTTTTTTTTATTATTTTATTATAGCTTTGTTAGGTTTTATAAATGTGTTTTAATTCTGTGGAAACCCTTTTGTGTTGCATAAAAGTTTTTTTGCAAGTTACCGGTAATTTAGTTTTAACGTAACGATTAGTTTTTTTATTATTGAGTAATAGCGTTAATAATATTTAGTATTTTATTTGATTTTTAGTTGAGTATTAATTCATTTAGAGTGCATTCTATAGTTTTTCTGTTTTGTTTTGATTATTATTGAATGCCTTATTATTTGCACTGAGGTGTATTAACGTAACTTTATTGAGTGTTTATCACGCTTTTATTTGACAAGCGTGTAGTGCTTTTGAAGCCCTATTTCAGGTGGTTTGCTGAGTTGCTGTCCAGCACCCCTGGAATTGATTGCGGATAGGTAAGCGTGTTTTTGTATGTTTAGACACGCTATGTACTCGTAATTTTGGCACGACGACCCTTATTTTGACTATCAAACATTCTGGCGCCCTTAACCGAATCGATTTTGTCTTCATCCCCTATTTTGACTTACGTACGATTTACTACTCTGGTTGTGCAAAATTTTTCAACATCTGACCTACACCCATACGCTGGCTAGTCGGGGCAAAAAGGCCAATTTTATCTGTAATCCCGTTCTACCACCCGTTTATACCGTTACATTGCAACCCCTGGATGTTGTCTTCTTTGGGCCTTTGAAGGCAGCTTACTCTCAAGAAGCAGACAAATGGATAGTTACAAATCCAGGAAAAACAATAGGTCAATTTGAAGTTGCGGTATTGTTTGGGAAACCTTATTCAAAGCTTGCATCAATTCAGAAGGCTGAAAAGGCATTCTCTTCAACGGGCATCTGGCCTTACGATCCAGATATACTTCCAGAAGAAGACTTTAAACCATCCGGTATCAATGATACACCAGCTCCAGAAATCGAATATGCCATCGACAACAATATTGGTTCGGGAAATATTTAGATTGAAATAAATGATCCACAACTTTTAGAGCTCATAAATATTGCTTCCATGGCAGAAATCGAACAAAAACCATCATCGAATTCGCCCATACCTGGATGTTCTTCTAATTTAGATGAAACTGTGCATTCCTCTTCGCCTAAACCTAGATGTTTCTCTAATCAAGACAAAACACCAGACCTTTCGTCCAAACCTGGACCCTCCTCTAATCCAGATGAAATTGCACATATTTGTTTAATGGAGACTCCTGTAAATTCCGGTAAGAAGTGTGATGAGGTTATTAGATTGCACTTTCATCTTTTGCCACAATTAAGAATTCCAATTACGCCAGAATTTTCTTTACCAAGGTCTAGTCAAGGTGAAACCAATGAAGGTCTTTATTTTACACCAGGCTCAGGTAAGAAAAAAATTAATTAGGTAAGTTGTATTTCTTACGTAATATATAATTTTTGAAGATACAAATGATGGTGATGCACCCACAAATTTAATATCAGAAGAAAATACAAAGAAAACCAATAAAAAAGAAAGTCTAGAAAATATTTGTCCTGTGTCAAAAAAAGTTATGAATGCAACTAAGCGAAAGAGAGTGGGTAAGAAGTCTGAAGTTTTAACCAGCACCCCCTTCAAGGAGGAACTTGCTGCTAAAGATGCAGAAAAAAGAGAATAAAGCAAAAAATAAAGTTAAAAAGCAAATAGGAAGAAAATCTGCCACAAAAGGTGGAACTCATGGTCTAAGAAAAAGGTGTTAGTTAAAAAGCTTGAAAATAATGTTTCTGGGAAATGCCCAGCTTGTACTGAGACATACTCGGATCCACCAGAAGTTGACTTGGTTCAATGTTCGACATGTTTACGATGGTTTCATGAAATCTGCACATCTTACGAAGGGCTAGGAACATTTGTGTGCGACTTCTGTAACGAAAACCGGCTAAATTAAGCAATGCGTACTCTTAGAATAGTACCATGCGTCCTCTTAGTTCATTGGTATCCTAAGAGTGCGCATAAACAAAAAATACAATTTTGTTAATTGTCTCCTACCATTTTGAAGACAAATATTTAGTTTCATGTTCTTTTCCATAAATATATAGTTCTTTGTCGCATTGTATTGCTTTATTTGAAATCTAATACCCAATTTGTGAACTACAGTTGATTGAAAGTTATGTGCGTATTCTTGGGCACCTTTCCCCTATGCACTGTTTATAAAACAGTTCATTCAATATAATAGTTCACTTTTTATGACCTTTAATAAATTTTACTGGAAATATAAGGCAGAGTGGGAGGAAAAGAGGCGCTAACAGTACAATAAGATGTGAGGCATATTTACGGTGACCATACGTACTTATTTTAGTAGGACAGTACTTTCTTTTCTGCCAGTGTCCTAAGGTCCTTAATAGAAGCATGAAGTACACTAAAATGTACTTTCTTTTTCTTGAAGATGCAAATATCGCAAATAGGTATACCAAAATATTTATTTTTTATTTAAAAGGAATGCTTATCGGTGATTCACTGATCATGATGCAATAACGACGTTAAGAAGTTGTTGTGAATGTTCGCGTAGTTTGTTTCCCGAACGTTCCAGTCCGCCCTCGATTATCCTAGACGCACAGCCCAGAATGCTCCGCGACTGGAACGTGTGAGAATCGAAGCGAAGTTTAGCGAGCCGCATATAAATAGCGACAGCGCTCGGACTAAGACTAAACAAGTTCAATTCTACACGAGTTCTACCGTTCGACAGCAAGCGAACATATTATTTGTTAATTGTTTTTGTTGAATGCAGTCTGGTTTTCTGTGCTGGTTTCGCTTACTAAAAAGCAACGTCGTTTGATTTCAGTTACCTACTTGTGCATTATTTGCGTAAACATGGCACCGCCTCGAAGAAAGTGTCATTTTAATTTGGAGTTACAGAAAGAATATCCGTTTATGAAAATAAAAAATAAATTGAGTCCGCATATTGTGTACTGTGAAATTTGTAGAAGTGATGTTGATATTTCCAACAGTGGTCGCAGTAATATTAAGGCTCATCTAACCAAGAAAAAGCATACATTAGCTGCAAATACGAAGTCTAAAAGCGATACACTAAACACTTTTTCAAAAGCGAAAACTTCAGCTCTGAAAATATGTTAATTGCAGCCAAGGAAGGTACTTTCGCGTATCATACGATCAAGCATCAGCAGAGTTTTAGATCTTTGGATTGCACATCAAAGCTAATAGCGAACATGTTTGAGCCCAAATTTATGGCAGCTCGAACCAAAACTAAAGCCATTGTAAAAATGTTTTTGCTAAAGAATCCCAGTTGCGATTGGAACTTGATCTACACAAAGCACATTTTGTTAGCATCATGATCGATTCGTCCAACCACAAAGAAATTAAAATAGTACCTTTGTTGGTGAGATACTTTAATTGTGAAAAGGTATTCAAGTGAAATTACTTCAGTTGCAAGACTTACCTGGTGAAACATCAGAACAGTTAAATAGTTATGTGTTTAATACTTTGAAAACCCACAATTTAGTGGACAAGTGTATTGGATTAGCTGCTGATAATACCAATACAAATTTTGGGAATGAAAAGAAAGGGAGTGAACAACCTATTTGCAAAATTGAATGCTTCTCGTGGCAAACCTCTGGTTGGCATTGGTTGTGTTGCACACATTTTGAACAATTGCGTACAAAATGCTACGGACGTCTTACCAATTGACGTTGAGGTTATTGTTGTTAAGTTATTTAAGCATTTCTATATTTATACAGTGAGAGTAAATCAACTTAAACAATTCTGCGACTTTGTTAATGTTGAATACAAAAGATGTTATCATTTTCTAAAACAAGATTTTTAAGTCTGATGCCCGCAATTGAACGAATTCTACAAATGTACGAATTTTTTGAGTGTCGCACCAGCGAAATTTGGATGTGGTTTGTACACAACATTGCTTCTATGTTTCACAAAGTCATATTAAAGGTAGAGGGTGACAAAATATGCGCAACAGAGGCCGCTCTAGAGTATTTCGATCTTCAAAATAAGCTTGAAAATCGTTTGAATGAATTATTTTTGCCGCTTAAAGAGAATCCCTTTTACAACTTGACAATTGGGAAGGTAGTTTAAACTATCGAGATGACTTCATCTCACAGGTTAGATTATTTTATTCAAATTGTGTGAGTTACTTGAAGAATGAATTAAGGCTCTTTGAATGGATAAATTTGAGAAACCAAGTTTCATGGAATCAAATTTTGTGTTCATGTGCTGCTTTTAAAGACTACTTGGGTTCGACACTGAATGAGGACGAACTCTTCGATGAAGTTAGTCTATTACAAGCTAAACTGTCAGAAGATAAAATTGCCGAGTGGAACTCGAAAAATATAGCTACCGAAGATCGATGGGTTGAAGTATTTAAATAGAATCAAGGGTCTGGATCAAGTGAAGATTTCAAAAATTGTGAGATTTTATGTCAGTTTATTTTTTGTCTTCCTGGAACAAGTGCGTCAATTGAGCGACTATTCTCTAATATTAATAACTACTGGAGTGCAGAAAAATCGCAAATGAAAATATCGACACTAGAAGCTGTGATGCAAGTGTACACAAACTTCGATGAGACTTGCAGTGAAATGTTCCAGTTTTTGAAGACCAGAAAGCAAATTTTGGAATCTATCCTAAGCTCTCAAAAATACGATTGGCACAAAGGTGACCCCACTGATGGCGTTGCAGGCACGTCAAAATAATTAATAACATTACACATTTCTGCCAGAGTATTTTAGGTGTTTGTATTTTTTCTAATATAGGAATATAGGTACATATATTATGTCATTAAAAATTATTTTATTTTTTATTCTCATTTTGATGCTTGGCTATGTCACTCTACATTTAGTTCTTTGATTTGTCCGTTTTTATCTATTCCTAATACAACTTTTTGTTACTTTTTATTTCTGTACTTATTTTTCTGAAAATAAATATGGTCACCCAAGGCATATTACATACAGTCTACAAATGTAATTTCATCAATACCCTACTGAATATCCGGCGTGATTTTTAAATTATAAATTCAATCTGAATGAAGTAGCGTCTTCCTATATAGATATAAATAGAAAAATTAGTAATTGAAATGTTCATTTTGATCGATTTAAAGTGGATTTTTATTATCTACATCAATTACCTACAACATATCAACGATTTGCTTAAAACAACATTGTTCAAGTCCACATAAAAAATGAATCACTCGCGATTTCTTAATAAAATGAAATTGACTAGTAATTAAAAAATATTAACCTTCAAGCGAATATTAACCTCAGGACCTTTCTAACACCAACTTTTTCCCCTCTTTGTTTTAATACAAATTCTTATAGTAATAAAATTATCGATTAGACTTTAATTACCATCAAGGGATACTGATTAAAGCAAGACGTTGAACCGTAAACTTTTATAATGAAAAATTTCACTCAATTTTGATTAATTGATGTTCGTTTACGTATTTTTTACTGAGACCAAAGGAAAATATGAATGTAAGAATATTACGAAACTTCTTACAGATAAACTTTAAGGAAATGTGTAATGGTTGTTAAAGATGACATTTTATCACGTAAACAACTTTGAAGATAATATCAAAAAGGATGTCGTTAGTCGACATCTCATTAATATTTCGAAATATTAATAAATCCCCTTTACCTTATTTTTCATTTCTATATCAATACATCTATGATTATACAGCAGTGCATCATAAAGATAACGTATCTAAAAAATGTTAGATTACTTTCTTAAAATTGTTATGATGTAATGCAATGTAAATAAATGCGATCGAGCGGGCTATGTGAAAGGAACAAATTAAAACCAGTTAAAAAAAAAAACTTTAATAATTTTGAAGTTTTCACACATTTTTCTGATCATGTCAGATTACATAGTTGTCTGTTACAATCCGTCATTAAACTGTGATATAATTGGCTTGCAAATATTTATCTAAACGCTTCCCGTGAATTTTATTAAAAATAAAAATGTATTACAAAATTATCAATAAATAAAGTTCTGATTTTAAGTATAATTTTGTTATTTAACATTTTATGCCAATTAAAAGTTATGATGTTGTATCTTAGATCATCTGCTACAGAAGAATTCAATTAGATACCCATAGCATTTTCAGGTGGAAGGCTATAGAGAGTGATTAATAGAAACATTCCTTCTTTTTTATACAGTGTGTCCGCCGTATAACTTTCCCTATACGTGTAATTAATAAAAGATGAATCTACATGCTTAGTTGGAAAATAATTTCAACCACATTTTTAACTTTTAAAATTATAGGCGGCGAGAAAAACATTTTTCTTAAATGATCTACCTTATTTTTTTTTCTACGGCTTTCCAATAAAAGCGTTTATTGTACGACGGTAAGGTGAAAAATTCTCGGCCTGCGACATTCAGTTAAAAAATGATTTTATTCTTCTGCGAATCTCCCTTCCCAACACACACTTGGTACAGCATTTCTCCATCAGTATTCCTTCCGTATAGAAGGTTATGAAAATATTCATCTACGGCCCTCTCAACTTCTTCGTTGGATGCGAAGCGCTTCCCATAAATAAATTTCTTCAAGTTTGGGAACAGATGGAAGTCTGGAACTACCCAGTCAGATACCTCAAATCCCGCAGTTTTCCCATCGGCAATGCACCCTTGTGTGCAGGTGCGTTGTCCTGGTGAAAGATGATTTTTTTCTTCATCAATCCAGGCCTCTTCTCGCGAATTTTGGCATCCAGCTGGTCAAAAAGGTTGGAGTAATATTCGCCTGTAATTGTTCTGCCTTTTGCAAGGTAATCAATTAACAGAATCCCTTTCGTATCCCAAAAAACGCTGGCCATGACCTTTCCGACAGATGCGATCGATTTCGTTTGTTCGGCGCTGAACCTCCGGCTTTCATCCACTGCTTGGACTGCTGTTTCGTTTCTGGCGTGTAGTGGCGGACTCATGTTTCATCCATGGTGACAAATCGCCGCACAAAATCGATTGGATCCCTATTGAATTGGTCCTTAGATTGCTGCGAAAATCGTTTGGTCATTTGCTTTTGATCGGCATTCAGCAAATTGGACACCCAACTTGCACACAGGTTTCGCATCCCCAATTGTTGGTGCAAGATGTCTCGCGCCCTTTCTTCCGATATCCCCGCAGCCTCAGCTATCTCACTCACCTTTACTCGCCTATCGTCCAACACGATATCATGCACTTTTCTGGTGTGGTTGCCGTCCTTCACATGGGTTATCTTCGAGGGATGTGCGACCACGTTGAAATTCAGCTGACCAATTTTTAACGGTTAACATGGAAGGAGCAGAGTCCCCGTAAACTTTTGCCAACTTCGGATGAAAATCCTTAGGGGTTAATCCTTCCAAAACGAAGAATTTTAAGGGCATGCACTCCGACAAAGAGTTCCAATAGTTCTGATTAGAGTTCTAGCTTCCGTTTAAAAAGTTTAGAAGTACTTTACAAAAACATAAAAGAGTTCCGCTCATTAATGGGTCTAAATTATAATTTACTAACTTCACATCGAAAATCGAGATCCAGTAGTTCTGACTAGCTATATTTTGCAAAGTTCTAGGGTTCCTGATATGAAAATTAAAAAAAAATTAAAAATTTTTGAATGCCTTTCCAAAGAGTTTCGATGCTAAAATTAATTATATAATTTTTTTAAAAATGAATTTATCCGAAAAATGGGATATTTTGGACTAATTGTTAAAAACATTATCTAATTAATTTTATCATCAGAACTCTTTGGAAAAACATTATGTATGTTTAAAACTATAGGAGAACTGTTTTAGACTAATCAGAACTCTTGAAAATCGACCAGCAATCCGATCAATAATTAATGTGTTAAATTATTATAAACTTTGTTATGAACGAATAAGTTCAAAAGTAATAATTTTAGTAAATGTGATACACAAAAAAAAATTGTATTTAGCACCAAAGTTAAAGACATTAAAAAATAATTTTTCTTTCATAGACGTTTTGAGCAGTTTCAGTGAAAATAATTTTTCAATTATTAAATATATATTTTATGAAAATACAAAATGGAAATTAAAAGAAAAAATAATAAGTTTAATAGCATTTTTATTAGGATAATTTGCAACCTCTTTTACAATAAGTTTATCACGAACATAGGCAACATTGTAAAAACAAAAACAAAATCTATGTCAAACAGACGTTTAAAACTGCATGACGGACAGAGATTAATTGACATCTAGATGCTAACTTAAAAAATTAAAAGAAATTAAATAATTTTTTGCGAAAACGGAAGTAGAGGTTTCTCTGTTGTCAAAATAGTGACAGAAGTGGAACATTTCCTCCTTAGGGCCCAAATATGTCACATTATGTCCCTAAGAAATTTATTTTATGTTTTGACAGTTTCAAATAAGGAGTACAAATAAAACACAAGAACGAAAGAACTAACTTATATATTTGCGTTTACAGTAAATGATACAGGCCCACAATTATTGAAATTATTCACAATTTTCGGTTTTTTTTAAAGCAATTTTCTGACACTCGGTCTGGTTGTCAAGATACAAATTCCAAAAAAACATACGGATTTGACGAAACTATTACTAAATTTATTAATTTTTCTTGTTTTTGTGTTTCCGATTTTACAAAAAACAGATGTTTTGTAGCCCTCGGGCTTCGCCCTCTTGCTGCAAACTACATCTCAGGAAAAACCATGTATTTCTCTCTCACTATGTATAATATACTATTAATTATAATTTTTTTAGAATAACTGTGCAATCTCTTTTTTTATACGTTCATAACGAAAACAAGAAACATTGTAAAAACAAAAACAATAATCTATGTCGGAATGACGTTTAAAACTTCATATCATATAGAGATTAATAGACATAAATACATATTCGCTTAAAAAAAATCCAAAATCCAATTTAATCATTTTCGTTCACATTTAATTAATTTTTAGACTTACCTTGCATTATAATAAGAAACTTTCTAAAGAAAAGTTATGTAAAACTAAATTTTCTTTAAAAAATGTCTACATTTTTTCTTATAAAATTAATCGTTATTCAGATATTAGAAAAATTTGAACTAACACAGAAATTTTACCTTAAGAATTTTTTTGCCGCTAAATTACACGTCGCGTCGTATCAAAAAATTCCATAGAACATAATGAATAGATATGTTTAAGGTCTATATTTAGGTATGTTTATATCTTTGAAATATGCAGATATTTTAGAAACATTTAAAAAAAACAAAAACTGACCCTAATAACCCCCCTCCTCCCCCGCCACTGGATTTCTCCCAAAATGTAATCAGCTCCAAGCCAAATGAAAACAAGCTTAAATGCAAAATTTTAAGTACGTAGGTATTTTCGTTCTGGAGTTATCGTGAATAGGGACTAACACATTCACACAGACACACGCAGGCATTCAGACATCATGGCCCTTGGTTGTAAAATGAGCTAATAAGTCGATTTAGCAATAGTGAAAAAAAGTCGATTGCATAACCTACTATACCTACATATGTATAATGTAGGTTAGAAGGTAAAAATTATAATTAAAATTATTTCATTTCTTTTAATTTTTTAAGTTAGCATCTAGATGTCTATTAACATCTGTTTTACATCAAGTTTTAAACGTCTATTTGACATAGATTCTTTTTGTTTTTACAATGTTGCTTATTTTCATAATGAACTTATAAAAGAGATTGCATAATTGTCCTAAGAAGAACGTTATTAAAATTATTTCAATTCTTTTAATTTCCATTTTGTAGGTTGGATGGTCGTGTGGAGTTCCACACCAGATATTTTCATAAAAAATATATTTAATAATTGAAAGATTATTTACACTGAAACAGCTCAAAACTTCTATGACACATACACCTACACCTACAGAAATCAAAACATATAGTTATAGGGCAATATAAGTACGATATGAAACGAATGCTGCTTCCTAATAATTCAGAAAATTTGGTAAGAATATAACAAAAAATACTGCATAGGCGGATTTTCATAATTAACTTAATTAGCAGATATCATTGAGACAATAGCAGGTTTAATGGATAAATCAATATCATGGTAATGATTATTATACGTAAATTATACTTGATTTGATAATAGACAACTTATACAATATATTGGTGTTTGGTGTGCGGTATGAAATCATAATTAATTACGCGTTTGATCCACAGAAAGTGCGAAATTACTTATTTGTTACCTTATGTTACTTCTTTAATAATATTATGAAGAAAACTAAACTCGGTAATATTGAACTATAGTAGTACCTTTTAGTAGTATGTTCCTGAAGTGCCGCGTATATGATATACAATGATATACAAATGTCCTCAAAGTATCCCATTGACATATATATATATATATATACATATACAAGGTGTCCGAAAATTATACGCAAAAACTTCGGGGGATTTTTCTACTCGATAAATTAATGCCACAAGTTCCTATAAGGTTCCATAACCGAATCAGGCCTCAAAATTTGACTATTTAAATTTTATTTTTTTAATCATTATTTTGTTACTGGATCGATTCTCTCGAAATTTGAAATACACATTTTTAATATTTTATTATGTTATTGTACCAAATTTTATGCAAGTATTTCAACTCCAAAGGACCTATTCTGCACTATTATAATCCATATCTGTTTTCATTTTCTTTGTTTGCATTCATTCTTTAAAACAGGTTCCCATGTTGCATTACGATGAAATGAACCGTTTTCGAAAAAAACCTCTTTAAAAGTTCAATCAAGAAAGGTGTGATAAATTTATTACTACATTTACAAAGCGTGCCATGGATAAATACATAATTTTGTTTCTCAATTTTTCAACGTTCTGCACCGGTGTCTTATACACAAGTGATTTTAAGTAGCCCACTGCAGAAATCCACCGCGTCCTATCCTCCTCGCAGGAAAAGCTTCATTTAAAAATTCTGGAACTTCTACACTAAAATGTGGAGGTGCACCTTATTGAACCAACCATATCGCATGTCTTACTTGAAGAGGTACCACTTCTAATAGAATGGGCAACTGGTTTCTTACAAAATCTAAGTGAACTTTACCATTAAGTCTTGGTGGTAAAAAACGTGGTCCTATTAAATGGCCACCTACAATGCCAGCCCACACATTAATAAATAATTTATTTTTGAAACCACGTTCAATCACTAAATGAGGATTTTCTTCAGACGAATAATGTCCATTATGAATATTAATTAGTCCGTCACGCCCAAATGCAGCTTCGTCGGTAAGAAGAATCGTGAAGTAAAATTCCGATTTGCATAAGGGAGATTTTTAATCGTATTTCATAGGTTCAAACGAGTCAAAGAGTCATCGGGAGTAAGAGCTTACACCTTTTTATAGTGATAAGAATAAAGCTGTTGCTCTCGTAAAACTTCATGTGCTGAACTTTTTGGAATACCTTCCTGAGTAGCAATTGTTCTTACACTAATGTTTGGATTATTATCGATAGAATTGAGAATACGCACTTATGTTTCTGGAGTTCGAGTTCTTCGTGGACGACCTAAATCAAAACTTGACGTTTTAAAGACCCATATTCCCCAAGTCTCTGATGAATAATACTAAACATCCGCGATTTTGGTATCCTATTCGGAAATGCCTCGCTATACAATCGCCTTGCTCTAAGCACATTGCCGTCTGCTAATTAACAAACTGTTACTGTTGTTGACAGTTGTGAATTAATCATTTGTTACTATCTTAAGCAATTCTCATGTTTTATTTATAGCACGCTTTGTTAAATGTATCACATCTTTCTTGATTGAACCTTTAAAGACGTTTTTTTTCGAAAACGGTTCATTTTATCGTCATGCGACAAGGGAACCTTTTTTTACAGAATATTTCTTTCTCCTTAAATGAATGCAAAGAAAATTTAAAAAAAAATTCAAATAAAAAATATATGGATCATAATACAAAGGCTAAATGCAGAATAGATAGACCCTTTCGAATTGAAATATTTGCATCAAATTTCGATGCAGTAACAAAATAATTATTAAAAACATAAAATTTAAAAAGTGAAATTTTGAGGCCTTATTAACTCAAAAAAAAAAACGATATTTATTTATCGAGTAGAATAGCCCCACGAAGTTTTTGCGCCCTTTATATATATATATATATATATATATATATATATATATATATATATATATATATTGTAGGTAGCACACTACGAAAATTTGCTAAATACATTGAAAATATTCCGATTAAAATTGTTGTCGCGATAGCAAAAGATAATTACTAAAAGTTATTATATAATAATTGTTATTTGAGAATGGTTTGTATTTCTTTTTTTTTTGTAAGACATTTGTGTAGGATTTTAACTGAGGGTGGCCCGCAACCAGATGTTTTAAGTTGCAGGTGCAGGCTAAACTGCATTTATCGAAAGGGCAAGACAAATTGCTAAAGATGTTTATAAAGGCGTTTTGAAAATAAAAATGTCAGTATTATACAAAAAATTACACCGCGGTCAAAGCATAAGTTGTTCATGGGTTGAAATGTGATATTTTAAATACAGGATTTCTACGGTTGATTGCACATGTTAATTAGAAATAATGTTTCTTTTCATAATTAAAGGCAAAAGCGTTCACACGAAATATTTTTATTGCTTTTGTTAGTTGATATGGAAAATAGGGGGTGATGGAATAAAAATGGTTGTTGTGCTTAGAATAGGGGAGTTGCATTTGAATTTTCAAAGCGTGCGTTATTAAGATTTGACATCGATTTTGTATTTGGTAAATTAGATCTTATTTGTAAGAGTTACCTTGTGAAACTGTTGTATTGTGTTGATCAATGTAAAATCGTCTTTTCTTTTGTGTTAATCGATAAATCCGAGTATTTAAACATTTGTGCTGGTGAAAGCTTAAAAGGATACCTACATTGATAATGTAAGTAAAAGAAAAGATTTTACGGTTTGTGAAATTACGCAGAAAATGTCATTCTACCTACTCATTAAATTGTTAAAACCAAACTGAAACACTGACTTGCAAAGCTGTTGTTTTCATTGAAATTATGCAGGCGCAAGAAGCTCGCTCTCTTTTTTATGTGTTCTATCTTGTGTATTGATAATTCTAACCTGTATTTATAGTGATAAAACACAAACGATCATAGGTATAAAATCAGAAAGCTATCCTAATGATCTAGTTATCTACATATCTATCAAACGTCTCTCTTGTTACCGTTATATGCCTATATGTCTATATTTTTGTGTTTTGTTTTATGCCTAAGAAAACTGAGAGAAGGATCGCCCGTTTTATTATCTTGCATTTGTAATAATACCTACTAATCATGTAGGTGAATCGGTGTTGCAGGGCTTTGTGTCAGATGTTATACTTTGTCTCGACTGCGTATTTAATGCGTTTGGCCTCGAATGGTTTTTCTATGTAATCAATTATATCATTTAGTGTTATTGTCCATGTGTACTCTTAGTTGTGATCGTACCCACAAATTTGTATGTTTAACGTACTTGCCCTTTTTCATTTTTATCTACTTAAATAATCTGTAACCTGTTTAATTTTCTGTTGTTATTTTTTCATGTAGGTTGAATTTGTAATATGTATTACTAGAGTGCTTAATGTATTTGGGTGTTAAAAACCGCCATGATTGGTTAAACAAAAGAGCTACATGGTCGGGATAACCCTCTTCCCTTTTTTTGTGATTGATTGACGATCTTATTGTGGATACGATCACACTGTTTATGTTTATTGCCTTTATGTGTAGTTATTGAAATTGCTTTGCATTTTATTTTGGTGATATTTAAATTTTGTAAGGTACGCCCTTTTAACTTGATTTAATGATGTCCTTTGTTTTTTTTTGTGTTCTGTTTATGTCCGGTTGTCCCACACCCTGTATAATGCTTTATATAATTATTTACCTAAAACAGACAGGAATTGGTTCCAAAGGGATCCTCTGTTTGTTATTTATTACCTGTGTATTTTGCTTTAATTTGAATACCATTTGTAGACCATATTTTATGTTTATTTGTGACTAAACTTCGTTTTAGGCAATGTTATAGCTTTTTACGCCTTTAATACCGATAGAGTAGTGTTGATACATCTTTAATCCTTTGATTGCGATTTACTTGTGTTATCTGATCTTTGTTTTTCTTTGTATGATTATTATTGGAATAAAGGGAGTTTTCTTGGTGATTCTTTTCTCCCGATGTAAATAGGATGACGAGCGAATCCCAGGTAGCGCAACTCGTTCATCTCAATTGTAGTTTTGTTTCATTTAATTACCTTGCCACCTTATGCAACAAATTAACCTTATCCGACCCTATCTCATGCACATTACACAACGTAGGTTATTTGCCCCTAGACGATCACCGTTTGTTTAATCAGGTTAGAATTTTGCGAGTTCTAGATCAGATTTGTAAATCAACTCTGATTATTTAATCACGGCCAGTAAGGGAGATTTAAGCTATTAATTGGAGTAAGCCTAACATTAGCCGAGTAGCATCATTCTCAGTGACATCAATTTAAGCAATTAATAATAGCATCTTATCAGTCAAATTAAGATGCATCCTTTAGCTATTGTTTTGTCTCTTGATTTTGCATTAATGCGAACAAGTTCAAATTACACGTTTCATGATAGGGTACGTCTGGGTTATGACAATATATATATATATATATATATATATATATATAGACCGGATTACCATAACTGTAAAAAAAACATTTAAGGCTCATGAAAAGACTGAAACAATATTGCCTAACCCAAAAATCAATATCAAGGAATGTACGAAATTCCATGTGGAGACTGTGACCGAACGTACATAGGTCAACGACGAATCAGTGTTAGGCTGGAAGAATATCGATTAACAGTAAGGAAAAACACCTCACCCTTATCTCTAGCATCGACATCACACAATATCAACTTGTCACGAAACTCTGGTTATAATTTTTTACTATGCCGGAGATCGGGTTGATACTACTGGCTTCCTAAAGTAATTAATATCATAAAAGGATTATTGGATATATTTCTTGTAAATATATACCAGTAGGTTTGGTGCCTTGTGCTCAATCGTAGATAGAGATAGGGGTGGTTCGGCAAAAATATAAAGTGTGCTTCAAATGGATATGTTCGCTTCTTCATGAAATTCAAGGATTAACTAAACCGGCGCCAACTTGTTTTCGGATAATAAGTAAACCATAAACGTCGATTAACGTAAAAGAAAAGTCGAGAATAGTTAATTTAATTTCACAATTAAAATAGGTTTATAACTGTGAATGAACTTATCCCTAAGGTTAGTATTGTTGTTTAACTCTAATTACAAACATTGTTAAGTAGTTAATGGAGATACAAATACCTGGATTTTTTTATGGGCTGCATATGAATTTTGGTTGTGACAGCCGCTCCAACCACATGGGGCTTGCTAAACCAATGTTTCGGAAATCCCGTAAAATATGATACGATAGTCGAAATAAGGCCCTAATTCTGTAAACTTTTAATCTCGAAATGCCGCAAATCAACCTTATTCACTTTTGCCACTGGATTAACGGTAAATTACGAACTCAATGTACTGACATCGAAAACCAGTAACCAAATAAGTGGTAATATAAGTAACTAATTCCATCCATAAGTGCCTGAAAGAACAAACGTCTCAAACTTACATTAATGGTTTTAAATAAACTTAGCGTAAAGTATACGGCACTTAATTAAAAATTAAACAAAGTACAGCAATTAATGGCTAACTGTATTCAATGTATCGGAAAAAATTCCAACTCACTAATCTTGCGCATGAACAAGCGTCCGTAATGAAGCGACGCAACAGATATGCGTACGAAATCAATAAGGAAACGAATGCATCCTATGCCTATACTATGCAACACACGCTGCACGAAATGCCTTTTAATTGCCTACATAAATGTAAGAGTTTGTTACAAACTTCGATAAGACCAAAAGAATAGCATCAGTAGATCATGTAACCAAGAAAATAATAAGAGAAACAGCCTTAATACCCGAGACGACGAACGGAGACCACCTAATACATGAACAATGGTATGAAACAAAAACACACAATAGACCTCTTAACGAATTCGCACAATAACCAGCAAAACGGACAAAAGAAAGTAAGGCAGCAAAAGTAGAGAAATTGAAAGTTGGCGACATCAGTTCAGTGGCCTGAAGATGGCAAATGAGTTTGCCGAAACATCGCCGAATCAACAAAGGTTACATGTACAGAATTTTGACCAGTTGTTGACCCCTCGGTGTATCCTGTTTAATGTTACATAGGAGAAAGGTCAACGTGTTTCATTCCCTCCACATTTGGGTGGGAGGGTTGCTTGAGCTTTCGAAGCTCCTCAATGGATTAACCACACACGTATATACATTAATTATGTACGTATCTTGGGATTAAGGGTGGGCGTGGTTAGGATAGGAGTTACCACCCCAGCATTCGCCAAAGGAACACTCCTGAAAAATCCGCATATAAGGTATACGGTAACGAGAATCAAACCCACTGAACCACCAAATCACTGTTGCATGGGATTCAACGTTCCTACGTTTTAGTTTTACCCTTGAGTTTATTAGGTACATACATCCGCTTCCAAGACGACATAGTCATTACCTTCAAATGATGCCCTGATTTCAAATAACTGTTGCAAGTTATCGCGAATAAAAATTTACATATTTTTAAATAGGTATTTCATAATTGTTTAATTACCAGCAATATTAAATCATTACTCTTTTATATATGTAAATTTAATACGAATTCACCACATTTATTACATACAGGATGTCATTATTTTACATACAGTTATACATTCACGAAATTTTTGCTAGTTATGCATATTTTTCAATTTCTAAATAATTTACACCTTTCTTATTTTTTTATCTATGTGGGAAAGTTTTTCAAAAAGGCTGGCTCTACATTTTTTTTTTCTGCTATGAAACACGGTTGATTGCAATTGAAAAGAAACTGTTGCGTAATTGATTAACAATTGCTTTCCCGAAATGTGGAAAGTATGTCCAATACACAAATCAGACAATCCAGGATAAATATCAAATTACTATCTTATGATTACTATCTTATCCAGCTTTGCTAAGGTCTTTCAAATTGTTTTATATAATCAGATTGTTAAAAACCACATCTCTTCTAACCAACATGGTTTTATGCAAAAGCGATCTACGGTAACAAACTTAGCTTGTTTCACGGATTACTCGTGTAAAATTCTAGATAACTCAGGTCAAGTAGACGTAATTTATATGGATTTTGCAAAGGCTTTGGATACCATCGAGCACTCGATAATGCTTAACACGCTAAAAGCTTTTGGATTCGCCAATTCACTTCTTACTTTTATTCATCATACCTACCTAATCGTCCACAATACGTGACTTTTAACGATTTTTCTGATTTTTTTGTTGCCACATCGGGCATACCCCAGGGATCAAACTTAGGCCCACTATTCTTTCTGGTATTTATTAACGATATCTTAACTGCAATATCCAGTCATCACCTATTGTTTGCCGACGACCTCAAACTTTACAGTAAAATCTGTTCACTATAAGATTGTGCAGTACAAACCGTTTGAAGTTACGCATAAACAAATATAAAGTGGTTTCTTTCAGCAAAAAGTCGTTTTGTTCAATTACTGTGTAAATTCAGTAACATTAAATCGTACCAATACTATAAAAGACAGGTGTTTTATGTGGCCACAAACTTTAATTTACTGAACACGTCCAAAACATTTGTTCTTCCGCTTCTAAAACACTGGACTTTATTATTAGAAGCTGCAAATCTTTCAACAATTCCAAGACACTTTTTTTTTGTCTTTATTTTGCTCTGATAAGACCAAAGCTAGAGTACTGCGACTTAGTGTGGTATCCTATCTATGAGACTCAAACTAACGCTATAGAAAGGGTCCAGCGTAAATTCTTAAAATACGTAGCATTTAAAGCCGTCGGCTCATATCCAGAAAAAGGATATCCAAACGAGTTGCTACTTTCACGATTTAACCTTTTGTCTTTGGATAAGCGTCGTTTGCTAAATAGTCTAAAATTTCTATATGGATTAGTGCATAATTCTATTGACTGTCCTTATATGTTATCCAATCTTAATTTCTACATTCCCTCGCGAACTTGTAGGTATACGAAAACCTTTCATTATTCAACACCTCGAACTAAAATGTTGTACAAAACCCTACCATACGTTTATCTGTCAACTATAACCTTATTCATATATTAGTTGATATAAATTTCGGTTCGTTTCCTTCCATACTGGCTGCTGCAATAAATAAATAATTAATTGTGCCTGAATTTAACGTATCTTTAAGTTTACTTTAATTCTTTCTTTTTCTCTTTGTAAAATTTAAATTTCAACTTTAGGTCATTCTACGAAATGTGCGCACTTAATAGCCATAAGGAGTGCTGTGTTATTTTTATTTTCATATTTTTACCTTTATATTTATATACACGTATACAATACTAGAAATTATCGCTTATGTATGTTGTTCTGTAATTGGAACAACAATAAATTATTATTATTATCATTATTATTATTAATACATAAAAATAAATTTAAAACGAAAAGGGGTTCAGAGTACCTTCATACAGGAATTCAATGAAACAATCGTAAAGCTGGAAGGGCGTAAGAATTTGATCCTTGAAAGGCCTCTATAGACACCAGTATGAAAAGAGCAGCCAATACTAGTAGCTAAAATTTCCGAAGATACCCGAAGTGAAATAGATCATTATATACCCATTTTTCTATTACTGTTCCTTTCCAAATAAAGATTTAAGAAATTATAATTCCAATTAAATTGAATACGCCCCTAAAACAGACAAACAATCTGATAAAGGGGTTGCAAAAGTAACCCTTGCATCATATCTCAAAAACGACACATACTATCACGATTAAATTTTCATATTAGTATGATAATAATCTTATAACGATTAAGCAATAAAATACTGCCGTCCTAGGGGTAGAAAAAACCACCCCCTTACAATATCTCGATAACAACACATACTATCAAAATCAAATTTCCGTACTAAGTTGATAATAATCTTAGAATGATTAAACAAATAAAAATATCCAGGTGCACTGCTATCCAAGGGGTAGAAAAAACACCTGATTATATGTCGAAAAGGCACATACTATCACGATCTAATTGTCGTATTAGTTAAATTTGATCGTGATAGATGTGCCGTTTTCCCGATATGATAAAAGGTGGCTCTTTCTACCCCTTGGACGACAATGCACCTGGATATTTTTATTGCTTAATCATTCTAAGAATATTGCCAACTTAATACGAAAATTTGACAGTGACTGTCGTTTTCGAGATATAATAAAGGGGTAGTTTTTTTCTACCCCTTGGACGGCTGTGCACCTGGATATTTTTATTGTCTAATTGTTTTAAGATTATTTTCAACCTAATACGAAAATTTGATTGTGATAGTGTGCCCTTTTTGAGATATAATAAAGGGGTGGTTTTCTACCCCTTGGACGGCAGTGCATCTAGATATTTTTATTGCTTTAATCATTCTAATTTATGAACCAAATACGAAAATTTGATCGTGATAGTATGTGCCGTTTTCGAGATATGGTAAAGAGGTAGTTTTTTCTACCCCTTGGACGGCAGTGCACTTGGATGTTTTTATTGCTTAATCGTTATAAGATTATTATCATACCAATACGAAAATTTAATCGTGATGGTATGAACCGTTTTTGAGATATGAAGGGTTATTTTTACAACTCCTTTATTAGCTTGTTTGTCTGATTTTATTTAATTCAATTTAATTTTCGGGAGTAGATAGTAGTAGATAGTTTAAAATAGGAGGGAAGGCAGTTACTGTTGAAATTTTGATTGAGCCGGATTGCTTGGATTGTTTTAATTAGAAACTCCCATTGTAAACCATTCGGTCTATAAATAATTTGGCGTGCACATTTGAGAAAACTAGAAACGCTAACTCGTTCTTTTCTTTTAGTGTATGTTTTAAAATATAATTAATCGCCGCGGCGCGGAGTTTTTAACCGCGTATCTTAACTCGTCGTATTGGTGGGAAAGTGTTTAATTAAAGGGAACATATTCAAGCGTAAGTAGGTATTTTTAATGTAATCAAAGCTATTAAAAATCAAACAGTGCCTTGCAAAGGTATCCCATTCGCACTCTGGGCTCAGCAAGCGGAAATCTACTAAAATCAAAGACAGTACAGGGCTCCTCACTCCTCATTCATGTATTTGGGTGAATTAGCATTGTTGTTTGTTGTTTATATTTATATTTGTGTACAGGTAGGCGTGGACGAACGGGTACAGGATAAAGCTTGTTATAATTATAAATAGGCAATTATCGAGTGTTTACATACTCCCGGATCCAGTTTTTTATTGTTGTATACGTGAATGTGTAACCTGAGAAAGGGAGGTTGTATTTTTCTAACGCACTTATATGTCGGTCACGATGTTATGATCTATTTACAACTTACACTTGTCAGGTTTTGTTTAATGAGATTTTTTGTCTTTGATTCAGTCTGGTTAATCCGAGGTGTAATTAGAATTGTTTGCTTGCGAACGGATTTCTCTTTAAACGTAATTTATTGTAATTGTACGTAAGTATTAGTCACAAAACAATTGTGTATGTTTAAATTTCTCACCTATTTTTTGCTTGTCCTTGCATTTACCTTATCGCTTGCGCAATTTTATTGTTGTATTTTATATGTACCGTAGTTTGTCTTACTGTTTTATTTTCTTATTTACTTAAAGACCGGCATGATTAGTTATATAGGACCACATGTTTGGTATTACAATTTTCATTCTGATTTACTTATGACACAATTGTGGGTATGATTACATGGTTTTTTTATTGTGTTTATATGTAGCTAAAAACTGTTCGTTATTTATTTTCCTCTTAGTGTTATAATTTTCTACGTACTTTAACCTGATTTAATGGTGTTTTGTTATATATTTAACCCTTTCATTTTTTTTTGTGTTATATGATTTATTAATGTAAGCTCGTTAATTCTAATTCATTATTCACCTGCCCCACATGATGCAACACTTAACCTCATCCAGCCTATCTAATTCAAATAGCGCAACGTACCTACCACTAGACGGCCAATTCTTTTGATCAGATTTGAGGTTTGGCGAGTAATTAAATATCCGACTTGTAAATAAATTCTAATGTTTTAATTATTGCCAGGAAAGTCAATGTAACGCAAGCAATTAATTTGAGTAATAGTAACATTATTGTCAGTAAAGTCAAGATAATTCACTTAGCGATTGTTTTGTTCTTAGATTTGAATTATTGCGGATCAGTTCAGATTACACTTTTTAAAATAGGGTACCTGAGGGACGCTACAGTATAGATCAGCCACTAATTTCAAGAGGTTTCTAAAAACAGCTAAGGAACTAAGTGAAGAGGTTGATGAAGAAGAAGAATTCAGTTACGGAAGTTCGACAAATAAAAAAGACCAGACAATTGGACTACGAGCATCATGGCGAAACCCCACAATCTCCAAAGGATAAGTTTAGGATGAACGCATTTTTTACAATTCTAAACGTGGCAATGTGTTCGTGAACAGAACGTTTGGAACAACTAAAAACATTTTACAATAATTTCAGTTTTGTGTATTAGATTACGTGACATAATGCAACAGAACTATATGACGAGTATAGTATTTTCCGGGGTATTTTTCATAATTCTAGTATTGAAACTCCTTTCGATACCCTTAATAGGGTTATTGAAAAAAAAATTTATCCATTGTCTTTTATGTAATTTAAAACTACCATAAATTATATTAATATATAATAATTAATAGTCGATACAAAAAAAAATTTTTTTTTTGAAATAAACAATTCAAAATTGACACAATTTTGAAAAGTATCACGCAACTACAAACGCGCCACGATTGGTCGCCATAGTTGTGATGTCATAATGTTAAATTAATTCTCAATAATACATGTAAATTGACTAAAAATATCCCAAATTTAGTGCAAAAAAATTATTTATAATAGCTACTTTTGTGTAGTGATGTGTAATAAAGTTTACAGTTAGGTTGACAACTAAACTTGTGCGGTGCTAGATAAACTTTAATTTATGCTTTACTTTCCATTGTAGTATAGTAAATATAATTCTCCATGTCTTCTTTCAGCAAAAAAACATCAAATCATGAGAATTATTTAAATTTTATTGTCGAATTCTATATATTGAATTTATACGTTTACATAAATAATTATTAATTACTATATTATCATAAAAGCACGATAACCTTTAAGATTTTTGATATATTTATATTGACGATAATAACAATATTAAAAGTCAAAACACTGTATCAGCTGTATACTACGATAAACATGATGACTTTATGCGTGCTCTGATTTGTTCGGGAACGTTCGGCGTGTTTCCGGTACTGGGTTCAAAAATGTAGTTTTAATGTAACATAACTTTTGACTTAGAGCGAAAAAAAAAACCAAAAATAGTTTTGTTATAAAACGTATACATGATCTTTCCATTTATTACAAAAAATTTCTTTTCAAAAACCCAATTACACCGTGTCTAATAACTTGTCCTTTCCTAATTTTTGCTTTTGCTTTAAAGTTAAAAATAATAAAAACTTACTATGTTACAAAATAGGTTAGTTCATTCGATTGTGATATCAATGTGCAGAATTAGACATTAAAACCGTAATTTTAATCTTTACTAATATGAAGTCACGAACGCTATATTTGTAAGAAAAAAATTCGTGTGTATTCATGTACCTATGCTGTCTATTATTTTTATAATTATAATTTTTCTAGTTGTTTTCAAATTTTTATGCCTATCCATCTAAAATTTTATTTTAGTAAAAGACAATTTGAATTGAAAAATCTGGAACACTGGAACTGTGGCAGGATCTGTAACAATCAAAGTACTTTGATTGATACAATTTGAATTGTAAGTGATTAATGAGAATTTGCTGAAATTGTGGATAATTTTTCGATGATTTTGTTTATTAACGTTTATGTGCATTGTTTGGGGGAGGGAGGCGCTTGAGTAGAAATGGCACACAGGCGGCAAATACCTTAGCGCCGATCCTGTACTTTACCTACAATTCACTCGAAATCTGGCCACACTGGTTACGCTAATTTAATGCTTTTGAAACACATTTATTAATTAAACAGGACTTTAGTTGGGTAAAAACACTTCCTTCTTACCTTGAAGTCCCATTCAGTGAAACCTACTTTGGAATCCTCGTATCCAGCGTGCCCAAGATAAGGATGAACAGCATCGGGATCTTGAAAACAGTGTTTTTGTTTTTTTTTTAGTTGATTGATAATTACAATTAATCAAATAATAATAATTAATCAATCAATCAAAGTCCGATAAGTTGACATGCTACACATCTTGTCCCACAGAAATTGTGTAGTTACTGAGCTGATGTATTTGGATAAATATCCTGGACGCAACCTGGTAAATCCTTTTTTAGACGTTTGGAATCTAATTTAAAAGAATTTGGTTCATTTACAAAACCTATTCTATCCCGTCAAAAACAATCTGATGACGAAAAAGCTAATACCGTTTTACAAGCCGTTGTTGAATACACTGAAATATCGACAAGACAAATTGATCCTCCATATAAATTTCGAGCTTGCCAGGGTCTTAGACCAGCTGATCTGGAGCGGCGAGCAGGTTTTTGCGATTGGTATACTAGAAAATGAACTTATTTGCAATAATGCAAATACAAGAACAAAACAATCGCTATTTGACCGAGATAGGCTGGACGAGGCAGGTAAACAATGAAACTACTCAATTAAAATTAACGAGCTTTGCGCAATGGTGGTTCAGCCCGTTAATATACTATTGTGGGGAAGAACCACCAATAAAACCCACTTTATTCATACATAAGTAATTGCAAAAGTACATTAATAAATCAAATAAAACAAAAAGAAACAATGAAAGGGATAAATATATAACAAAACACCATTAATCAGGTTAAAGAGCGTACAGAAATACAACATTAAGAGAAAAATTCGAGAAAAATGAATAAAAATCAGTTTAGTTACACATAAACAGAATAAAAAGAAACATGTAGTCACACCCACAATTGTGTTATAAATAATCAAAACCATCAAAACCAATCATGCCGGTTTTTAAGTAAATAAGCACATAAAACAATAAAGCAAATTACGGTACATATAAAATACAACAACAGTAAAATTGCACAGGTGGTAATAAGGTAAAGGCAAGGATAAAATAAAATAGACAAGGAATTTACAGGTACACAATTGTTTAGTGACTACTAAATCACAAAATACACGCGCAAAATTACAATAAATTACATATACATTCGCAGGCAAACAATTGTAGTTAAACAAACTGACACAAAAACTCTTCAAAACAAAGCCTTACAAGGGTAAGTTATAAATAGATCATAACATCGTGACCGATATATGTTTGAGCGCGTTAGAAAAACACAGCGCCCATTTCTCAGGTTACACATTCATCTATACAACAATAAAAACAATAAAAATAAAATTCAAGGTTTTTAATGGTCATCTGGACCCGGGAGTATGTACACACTCGGCAATTTCTTATTACAATTAATAACCAAGCAGTATCCTCTACCCGTGCGCCAGGCCCACCTCTACACAAATATAAATACAAACGACAAACAACAATGCTAATTCACCCAAATACAAGAACGAAAGAGCCCTGTACTGCCTTTTATTTCAGCAGATTTCCGCTTACTCAGACCGCCTGCGAATGAGATACCTTTGCAAGGCAATGTTTGATTTTCAATACGTTACATAGGCTTGTAAAATGATTTACTGCGAGCTTTCATTTATATAAAAATACCTACTTACACTTTAGTTAAACACTTTACCACCAACACGACGAGTTAAGATACACGGTTTAAAACTCGGCGCCGCGACGATTAATTACAGATACATTTTTGAAAAAATTTACAATAAAACATACACAAAAATAAAAGAACGAATTAGCGCCTTAGTTTTGCTAAAAGGTACACGACAAAATATTTATAGACCGAACGGTTCACAACGGGAGTTTCTAATTAAAACAATAAAAGCAATCCGGCTCGATCAAAATTTCAACAGTAACTGCCTTCCACTCTGGTTTCCAACTAACCATATCTACTCCCGAAAATCAACCCCCGTCTTTTAAAAGTAATGAAAAAAACAAGAAACATTAATTTACGTTGGAACAGTTTCATATTATTATTGCACGTCTTAATTTTAAAAATATGCATTCATCCGTAACAAGCGTTACATTTAGGTCTCAAGTTTCAACGTACTAAACAAAGATCCCTTTGGATTTGCGCTATGTTCAGTCGTAATTAATTATTAAATCAATGACAGTTTTACATCAAGAGCGCGCGTATAGAAATTTTCAACAATTTGTCACCCCAGTTTTGCCAGAACACCTGTTTTTCTACCCTAATATATGTTTCCTTTTTCTGTTCATCCTTCACTCAAATATCAATTACAAACATTCTCACATTTCTTACTAAAAATCAAGCTAAAAATACATAAAATAAAATATTCCGAAAACATTAGCAAATTACGACGTATTACAAACATATCAAAAATCCACTAATTATCTTTTCTATCGCGGTACAATAGCGATTTGACAAACGTTTATTACAATAATAACATTTTCGCGGTCCGCTACCTACAATACAGGGTGTGTCGATGGTTGCGGTGATATAAAAAATAAAGTTGATGATGGTTTCTCGAAGACGAAACGTCGAATAAAAAATTTGAAAACGCCATCTAATAGAACTCAAAAAGAGATAATGAAGAAGTATCTTTGGTTTTTAATAATCTTTTAAAATAAATGAAGGAATTACGAAAAAAGAAAAACCCAAAAATCGCATTTTGTTTTAAACCCCGAAACGATAAACAATAATCAACTTTTGCAAACTACATGCGAACATGCCCTAAAGTATACAACTTTTCCCTAATTTAACAGCCTTCGTATCTCTTACCGTTTTCAAGAGCCCCATGCTGTTCATCCTTATCTTGGGCACGCTGTATTGATTACCACATTCATATTATTATTGTGTACAAAGAATTTTTCTAAAACACTTAATACTGCTCGATTCAAGGGAATATAATTGTGGCATTAAGCTGAAATAGTAAACTTACTATTGTCATTTTCATTTAACTTTTCCTTTTTCCTGTATAAAATACGAAAAAAAATTAAAAACCACGCCTCTTTGGCAAAAGGCTAGACTTGAGAATTAATTTTGTATCAAAATTAATATACATACCGTGTTTTGTTTTAACGCGTTGTCCTGTAAAATAAACGAAAATGGACAAAATGTTGAGTTGTTAAATTTTGTCACGCTCTAAAACCCGGAAGACGCTGTACATAAACATAAAAACTTCCGTTTTGTGAAATGTGATTTGACCATTTTACTACTCAATTTTATACATTAATTTCTAATCATTTAGGCAAAAAAAAACAAAAGCAATGTAATGCCGGATAAAGCTTTTTGGTGAAATCACTACAAATAACCTTACTTCTGATAGTAGGCCTTAAACATTTTCAATCTGATAAATTTTCAGAGCCGTCTATCTCAAAATAGACACAACCAATTCTCTTATAATTGAAAGGTGCATTCCTTTCAATTAAAAACACTTAAATTTTCTTTTTCGTTGACCAAATTTTCATTCAGCAATAAATGGATTTTACAATTATTTTTAATGTCATATTTAATGTAACGTTAACGATCTATTATTTTCGTATAATTTTAACATTTTGTAATAAATACATAAAGTCAAAATGAATCAGTTTCTAAAGGCTTTTACAAAAATATGTGATGATTGAATAGAAACAGAAAGTGCGGTTTAAATTGCTCCAGGCAAAGCTTTTCGCAAGAGAAAAAAAAATTGTGTAAACAATTTTAAAATGAAAAATAAGAAAATGGAACATAATTTTTTCGTTATACAATGTCAGAGCACCTAATGCGTGTTTAAACTTGCTTTTAACAGTGGATCGTTCGTGTATAATGGCATTAGTGTTACCTGTAAAAACAATTGAAGGACAGAACTGACTAGAGAAATGGCGCTGTTGATGTTGCATTTTCATTTATTGGAAAAGGAATTTATATTGAAAATGATTTAATCTACGGACACATTCCATACGGATATGTAAGCGCATTGTTAAGTTAAGAGCAGCTGGATTATTAAACATAATAAAAAAATCTTATATGTAGTATACCGGTCAACACACCCATGGAATAACAAGTGTATAATTAAAGAATTTAAATTTTAATATAAATAAAAACGTACCTTTTTAATTAATGAGATTAAGAAAATAAATATTCCAAATTAAGTGGGAATAAAAAACTTTTTTGCCACAAACGCATAAAGTTTTATAAACACGCACACTAAAAACGCGGCACCACTAAAAAATTCGACATACACAACACAACGCCGCTCACGAAACTAAATTCAAACCCAGATTGAGATCGGGCGAGTATTACAACTGCTGCATCGGCAACCGGCATATCTCAACGACGCCTTCACGAAAACGGCCGAATATCCACCTGAATTTTTTTTTCTAAGAAAATTACAATTATGCAAACAAAATTATTTTAATAACGATACCCTAGTCATACCTTGTTTTAGATACACAATATTTGTTTTTGAACTATTCAATTTAGGAAGTGTTTGATTATTTTATTCTATTTAAACGATTACAAGGTTATCGATATCTTTAACCTCTTATTTCAATATTCTTAAAGAAAACTTATCGTTATCTTTTCGAACACATGTGAATACTTTTGTTTGAATTTACAATTGACCCTTTAACACCTGCGTTAATAATATATAGAAATAATATAAAAACAAACAACCAAACATAAATATAACTGTAGGTTACAAAAAAAAAAACGCATTTATTCAATAATTATGAATATGCCCAAAATAAATCAGTAAAATAACTGATGTACAAGACATGACCTTCTAACCTACAAAGTGAAAATTGAAAGAAGTGAAATAATGTTTTGCTACTCTTAATGTAACACACGAATAACAACACTCTCTGTGATACATGTAAACTTTCCTTTACGTAATACGGTTAACGTAATGAAAATTAGACGTTAATCGTTACGTTTATATATATATATATATATATATATATATATATATATATATATATATATATATATATATGAAGTTGGTGTTCTTCCGGGTTCGGTCTCGAACTGAATTGAGGTCCTTGCTGATGGTCAGCGGTATTTGTATGCTGACTTTCTTGGTTGATGCCCTGATTATACAAATACCGCCGACCATCTGCGACAACCTCAGTTTAGTTTAGACTTGAAAATGACAGATGCGATTCAGCCGAAAAGTCAGTAGTAGTATAGGGCCGGTTCTGACTCACGGTATACGAATTTTCTATTGAAGGTCAAGTCAGTTAATCTGTCGTGCACGTGCGTAATCCTTCGCTAATCATATAGGGCCGATCCTGACTCACATGGCTAGTCATATAGAGCCGATCCTGGCTCACGCGAGAATTGCAATAAGTGTGCGAGTGAGAGAGAGAATGTGTGAATGTCCAAGGTCACTACTCTTCAGTGTATGCTAATAAGTAGTGGTTCTTGTGTTTTGAAGGTTGAAATGTCAAGGTCAAAAATGATAGTTTTCAAGCTCAAAGATGATTGACCTGCGGTGGTATCATATTACATTTCTTAGAAATATAAAAATAGAATCAGTTCGTGGAAACAAGAAGTTTTTGTCTAGGTTAGTGGTTTTGAAGGATGCAGATTTGTAATAAAAGGCTTTCTTTGCGTGCACAAAATTCAGTAAATTTTGTATTGGCGACTAAATTGAGTCAAGGTCAATAGGTATAGGTCAATAAACTAAAAGTAGGTCAACGTGGGTATTTAAAAAGTTTAAACATGTTGTGATAGGTACCAAAGGACTCATTTTTCTTATATAAACTGCAGCAAGCTGTGTGTTGAGATCAGTCAGTTAGCAACTTGTAATTGTTAAACATGAAATTAGCAGGGTTAAAGCAAAGCACTTATTGCAAACCCTTTAAAAATGTGTGTGACCTCGAGATATCGACAAAGTATAAAGTGATGAATGTGGGAGTAATTAATACTAAGTACGGTGAGCGCAAAGTAATGGAAACAGATGATTTTAAATGTGTCTTACCTTAACGCTTTTATGAGTATTTCAAAGAAGAAACACGAATAGAAGAATTTAAAACGCTACTAAACACGAGGGATGTGTTCATAAGTAGTTTGGGTGCAGCTGGGAAAACAACAAACATAACATTTTGTTTTTAACAGTAGTACCCAACATATGTAAATTATGCGTGCTTTAACTAGAATCATTTCTTAAACAGTGTTTAGTCGTAGTGCAATTGTGACCAAGTTAAGTCCTTATAATGCAGGCAACAATAAAATCATTTCTGGATCGATCCAAACTCTGAAGTTCACCGTTATATATGGATACCTCACATTGTTGTATGAATAATAATTTAACATATTGTTGTTGGTGATGTCAAAATAGTGATGTTAGTAGTAGTAGTAGTAGTAAAAATAAGAATGAAGACAAACAGGATGAAGGTTATTCTTCTCCTAACACTGACTGGTCATCATCATCATTTCAACATAAAGATGAAGTGTATAAACAAACAGCTAATCAATACTTAATCGATTGTACTTATTATAAACTATGGAACGATACTCATCATGCAAAACATATGGATATTGGATACAGTACACACCTCAATCTTGCACCAGCAGTGCGTATGGGGTGTGGCAACTGTGATTAAAGCAATAATGTAGTATTGGATATGAAGGAAGGGAATAAGCTTCTAAGATGGCATTCATATGTAGAATTACAATTTTTCCGATTCCAAGTAATTGAAAATAAAATTGATTGGTCAAATTTAAACGAGGATGAAGATATAATCTATGATCAATGTTATGAATCTCTATCTAGCAATCTTGGTATTTATTACAATTGGGAATTGATTAAAGGATATGACAGAATTTTGAAAACTTATGATAGAAAACTACAACTGCTGTTCTTGCACATTCAATTCACATAGTATAGAAGAACTATTCAATTTAAAGGATATAATAAGCTATAGATAGGAATTTCTTGAATCTTACAATCTGGTGTATTTTTATGAAAAGTTCATACATGACTACCGTCGTTTTCGTGAGAAAGAATTCCGTGGTGGTGATGATGACATTTATAAAGATATTGATGATGTTATAAATGCTAAGTATAATATTAACTCACATAACACTGTATGTTTAATGGAAATATTGTATTATCGTCCTGCTTATCTAATGTATAGCATTTACTGAATAAAGGAATAACTATGATTTGTTTTTCTCAATTTAGGTATAAATACCCCGTTCTATCCATCCAGGTAAACAATGTTAGTTAAGAAGCGAAAGAGTGCAGGTGGTGGTGGTTTAGTGAATGCTCTAATCAATAAACCTACGTTTGAATTTCATTTACCTGGTTACCAGTATTGCGGTCCTGGTAGAAAGTTAGAAAAACGACTCGCACGCAGTGACCCCGGTATTAATCAATTAGATGCTCAGTGCAAATTTCACGATATCAGTTACAGAGATTACAGAGATTTAGATAGTAGACATAAAGCGGATAAAATTTTACAAAAAAAAGCTTGGGAACGCTTTAAATCAACAGACGCAACATTAGGTGAACGAACTGCAGTTTAGCAGTCAGTAACGCCATGAAAGCAAAGAGAAAATTAGGAATGGGGTGTAAACGTCGATATAATCTGAAGAAGAAGAAAAAATGCAATGGCGGAAATTTATTGCATTTACGAAAAACAATAGCTAAAAAAATTAAACCTAACGGAAATTTCACAGACACAATAAAGTCAGCGCTTTCAACGGCAAAACGTGTGGTAAAAAGTTTAGGAGGAAAGAAAAAACATTGAAGTTCCTAGAGTAATTCCCCTACCTAAACAAGGAACAAAAGTTTTTACAATTTCTTATTCCGTTATTCGAAGGATTATCAGCAATCGGTGCTTTAGCTGGCTGTGCATCAAGAATTGCTAAAGCAGTCAATGATGCTAAAAATACTAAAAAATTGCAAGAAGAGACATCGCGCCATAATCGCATGATGGAATCGATCGCTATAGGCTACGTGAATAAGAAAGTCGGTGCACTGTATCTAAAATCAAACAAATCTGGTGGTTGTGCATTATGCTTAAAACCGTTTCCAAAAACTGAATAGATTACCCGAAAGACCGTTAACGGATATTGATTTCAAGAAATACACCAAAAATGTACCCTACTTTAGGGATATTTTTATGAGAGATAGCATGCCTAAATTACCACGGAAAAATGAATCTGGAATGATTAACTTAGATAGCCAAAGTGGACCAGGTACAGATTGGGTTTGTTGCAAAAAGCGTGGTAAAAAGGTATGGTATTACAATAGTTTCGGTAATCTTGGACCACCAATCGAAATGATTAACTACTTTCGGGGGTGTAAAATATATTATAATTACAACCAAGATCAAGAGTTTAGTACAATTATTTGCGGACACCTATGCCCACAATTTTTATATAAATAATCAAATGTTCTCAGTTATGTCAATAACATTCAGTTTAAAAGGTGTTGGTAACACAGATAGCTACAACTTCTATCCACCGATAGAGCTAGATTTGGGGAAGAAATACGTTATTGGGTTGGTTGGATTTTACGGCTGCAACAGCATTAGAAACATTTATACAAGCAACGATAGATTTTATTTTAGAACAAATCCATCTCATTTGCAAGTGATTAATATTCCACACGGTGCATACGAGTTAGATGAAATTAGCGATTGTCGAAAATCTGAAATACCCACAGGAAAGTTTATCATTAGAGCAAGCAACAATACACTTAAATGTGAGATAAACAGTTCATTTGGGATTGATTTTAATACAGAAGATAGCATTGGTCGCATGCTAGGGTTTGAGTCTAAAATAATAGAACCAAATATTTTACATACATCCACGTTAGATATCCAAATACGCAAAAACACACTGACCTACACGTAGAGTGCAATATTATAAAGGGATCTTATCGAAACGGGAAACCTGCTAAAGTATTATATGAGATTGATGTTTCAGTTACACCAGGTTATCGTCTAGATAAAACTCCAAGCAATACTCAATATTTAGAAGTAAACATTGACGTAATTAGTAATGTAACAGTTGATTTGACTAATCAAAAGGGTGAATTACTAGATTTTAGTGAAAGTGAACCATTCACAGTACGCTTAGAATTAAAAGAACATGGGTCTGAGAATTAATCCCGGACCAATTCCATCTTTCAAAAATTCATATAAAAGACATCATCCCTACAGTAAGTCATTAATTAATCATCAACCTTTATTGCGGTTAACATCTGCAGAGAAATACTTTTTAACGTCAATTGGTTTAAATGTTCTCAACCACAATGCCAGAATCGTTAAACGTCTTTCAAAACGTACATTTTGATGATACTATAATTAAATCAGATATTCACACTTATCTTCCGTATGGATCTTCTAAATATGGACCTTCCGAAGAAATACGCAACTTAATTCAAAGTTAAGCTCTAATTACGGCTACTCATGATAGTTTTCTGTACATAGAAGGTAAAATTGAGCTCAAAAAAAAGATGAAAGAAAAGCATGCAGCTTAACCAACAATTTCCCGAACTTTCTTTTCGAAGAAATTCGTTATGAGTTAGGTGGCCAGAGAGTGGATGCAGAAATCCAGGTATAACATCTACGCTTAAGGGATATATTTCTTATACGGAAAGCAAAAGAAAAGCACTAAGCCATTTGGGATGGTCGCCAAAGAATGAAGAACCATTACAAGTAGAATTCGATAAGCAAGATGGAGAAATATCTTTTACAGTATGCATACCATTGAACCACATATTTGGAATAAGGGAGGATTATCGTCAGGTAATCGTGAATATGCGCCAAGAGTTGGTTTTAATTCGATCTAGAAGCGATACAAACTGTTACTATGCCGCAATAACCTTAAGTAAAATTCAATGGAAAGTACCACACTTAACACTTAGTGATGCTGCGAAACTTAACTTGTTTCATAGAATCAATAAAAATTCTATTATTACTGTTCCATTTCGTCAATGGGAGTTATATGAATTACCTTCTTTAAAACAGGCAACCTCAGACATATGGCCAATAAAAACATCAACGCAACTGGAAAAGCCACGTTGGATAATTGTTGCAGTCCAACAAAGGTAAAAGGTACACAAAGTCAGCAAGGGCCGGAAATTTTGATTACATTAACATCATAAATCTTAAAGTACATCTGAATACTGAGTATTATCCATATGAAGCAATGCATTTGAGCTTCAGTGCTAACCAATACATACCTGCCTATCGCAATTTTTTGATATTTCGATGTGATTAGTGTGGTGAAGATGATGAAGGTGCATTATTCAACTATTCCGAATTCAAATCATGTCCAATATTTGTAATGGACTGCTCTAAACAGAATGAATCCTTAAAAAACTCATCAGTAGACATCAAATTGGAAATTGAATCTCTAACACCTTTCGATAATGGAATTGTTGTCTATGGTCTTATTCTCCGTGACGCTATTGTACAGTACAACCTGTCAGGGTATTTTGAACACCCTGTATACGTATTGGGTAATTTTGTTTGTAGTTCTATGCACTTAGATTCCGTATATATATATATATATATATATATATATATATATATTTTTTTGTTGGCAAGTTGAGTTTTATAGATGAATTTGTGTCTAACGTGTATAGCGACCTTTAGGAAAGGTGTATGGCGAGCTTTAGTTTTTTTTTGTTTGTAAATTATTATTCCGTAATTTAGGTTGTTTTTCCTTATTATAGAAGTTTGATTAACGTTTATTTGTATATAGTTGTATATAAGTTTAATTAAGGTTTATTTCGTTTAATTTCCGTAAAATATAATAGAAAGTTTTGTAAAAATTATAGAAAGAGTGTAGGTTTATATGTGTATGATGTCATGTTGGCGACATAAAGACGCTTAGTTATAGTTGTTCAGATTATTAGTGAGTATGTTGGTTTTAATTCATAGAGATTGAATGTGGGACTAATTGTTCGTACTTTAAGGAAAACATAGAGATATTTTTCACGGTAAGTCTGCTGACGTTTTAAAATTTTGAAAACTATCGAGCCCTGACGGATGGAAACAAAGTTTTGTTGGGGATATCAAATCTTCCCTTCCGTTTTTTAATTTTAACTAAATTAGATAAGATTTTTATGAGTGGTGGGATTCAAAATTCCAAGATGGATTTTTGGTAATAATTTGTTTGAGTCTGAAATTGACTGCGCTACCGAGTAGTATTACGGTGACGCTTGTTGTTACGCTTTAAGGGGTGGTTTAGAACGTTGATATTTTGGACCTTGTGGTGTTTAACGAACGTACTTTTGTGTAGTAAGGGTAGTTAAGCTACTTCTGAAGAGAACCTGTAAAGGGATTTTATTAAAACTGTTCATCACCAAAGGATTATACCTAGTGCCGATTTCGATTTTACGTAAAGTTACCTAGAGGACATCGTCGTGTTGTATTAGTGCTTCAGTGACCTCTTTGGTTTTTCTCGCTTTTGAGGATTTATTTAAAATCAACGTTCTTGAGTGCCACTTCTTTACCGTACAAAGCGTGTTTAAGAATAAGGAAACTTTCGCAACATATTAAAATTATAGTTATTAACCTTTTGGATTGTTAGTGGAAATCAAACCAGTTAAAAGATAAAAGTCAACAAGCAAATTGAGTGCTCAAATTAGTATTTTAAAAGAAGTTTTTAATTTATGCAGTAACATTTTAACGAGTTTAAATCAAGAAATCGTTTGTGTATAAAAGAACAATAGTCAACATTTCATTCATCATTTTGCCAGAGCAGGAAGATTTCATTTCCGTTATAGCAGTAACCGACCACCTTTTTCATTTGTTGTAACACAGGAGAGGTGTAATTCTAGACCTTAAGGTAACATAACATTGTTTTTTATTGAATATTTCAAGATTTTTGTGTGTTTCGAATTATTTTTTTTTGTGTTAACGAAGGTTTGAAAGCGGTGTCGTTTTTTTTTGGTATATTAAGTTGTTGTTTTAACTTTATTCAGTGTAATTGATAATAGTTCTGAAGCTCCGCCTTCACACTTTGTTATTTATTTTAGTATTAAAGGGCAATTGACCCTATTGTAGTGTGGGTATATAATCCACGAAATATATATAGCTTAAACCATTTAGACCGGCGTAAAGCAGCATTCTGATCATACATCCTGTCGCCTTTTAAGCCTTTGTATTTTTTTGTTTATAGGCATTATCGTATGTTTATATTTATCCTTTTTTATTATTTTATTATAGCTTTGTTTAGGTTTTATAAATTTATTTTAATTCTGTGGAAACCATTTTGTGTTGCATAAAAGTTTTTTCCAAATTGCAAGTTACCGGTAATTTAGTTTTAACGTAACGAAGTTTTTTTATTATTGAGCAATAGCGTTAATAATATTTAGTATTTTATTTGATTTTTAGTTGAGAATTAATTCATTTAGAGTGCATTCTATAGCTTATTTTTTTTGTTTTGTTTTGATTATTATTTAATGCCTAATTACTTACACTGAGGTGTAATAACGTAACTTTATTGAGTGTTTATCACTCTTTTATTTGATAAGCGTGTAGTGCTTTTGAAGCCCTATTTCAGGTGGTTTGCTGAGTTGCTGTCCAGCACACCTGGGATTGATTGCGGATAAGTAAGCGTATGTTTTTTGTATGTTTAGACACGCTATGTACTCGTAATTTTGGCACGACGACCCTTATTTTGACTACCAAACATTCTGGCGCCCTTAACCGAATCGATTTTGTCTTCATCCCTATTTTGACTTACGTACGATTTACTATTCTGGATGTGCAAAATTTTTCAACATCTGACCTACACCCATACGCTGGCTAGTCGGGGCAAAAGGCCAATTTTATCTGTAATCCCGTTCTACCACCCGTTTATACCGTTACAAACCCACTCACTGGGGAAGAGAAAAGTTATAGTTATTGTAATATAGCCCAGTATATAAATAAAAATTTTGTAATTATGCGTTTAGTTTTATTTCATCCACTAACGATAAAAGTAGTTGTTCAAAAACAAAAACTCTCAATTTAAAATCATGACTTTGATGAAGTGTGTATTTCGAAACATGGTGATTTACTTCTTAGTAGTATACGTGGTATTTATTATATGCGGCCCCTCCAATTGTGGTGAAACAAACGCAATGATCAGTCTGATTACCGAGAAAAATGGCTTGAAATTTAAACATGTATACGTATACTCTAAGTCATTGAATCAAAACAAGTACAAACTTTTACAGAAAATCTTACTTCCAATGAGGGATACTTATTCAGTGATAATCAAGATGTGATTGAGCCTAATTGTGCCAAATCAAACTCTATTTTTATCTTCGATGATATCGCTTGTGAAAAGCAAGATAACATAAGGGCATATTTTTCTATGGGTAGGCATAACGATATTGACTGTTTCTATTTGGGTCGAACTTACAGTAAAATTCCAAAGCAATTAATTCGTGACAATGCGAATCTAATTATATTATTTGAGAATGAATTAAACCTAAAACATGTGTATGAGGATCATATAAGTCCCACCATAAGCATGAAATTATTTCGGGACATGTGTTCAAAATGCTGGGTAGATCCGTTTGGTTTCATGGTCATAAACAAGGATGCTGAAGTTAATAATGGTCGCTATAGGAAAATATTTGATAAATATATAATACCTTAAACTGCCTATAGTAGTTTAGTAGGTACTGATCGGTTTAGGTATTAACAGCTATCTGTTCATGTAAGCAGCTATCTGTTCGAGGTAAACCGGTATCTGTTCAGGAAATGATACTAAAGAAGAAAATTATTCAGGCTCGTAAAATAATACAGCAGAAGTATAACAGTATTAAAACTGCTCGCTTTGATAATGAAAGAACATTTGAAAGTACTTATAAACCCCTAATAGAATCTCTAACTGAAACAGTAAATAAAATCAATCCAGATAAAAAAAACACCTGAAAAGGAGCCCATTGGCGTTAAACCCAAAAAACCACACCTATTCATATTTAGTAGCACGCTACTACCCCCGCTAGCACGCTATCTCAAGTTCAACGGACTCCAGGCTTCACTCCATTAGGTGATACAAGGAAGGGTGCTACTAGCCCACTAGCTCAGCTTCCGTTTTTTCAAACAAATCCTCCTCCAGGTCTTAGTGCACCATCTTTCTTAGATACATCTGTTGTAGGAGAGATTAATACTGAGAAGGAAGAAGAACCTCTTAGTGTCACAGATGATTCTATTACCCGTAATGAACCCATCTCAGTGGAATTTCTCAAGCAGTATCATGAATTACCTCGTATATACGTTGAACGTATTATGAGGGATCCTGAAGGTGCTATTGATCATACTTATGGAGTCCACTATGATACTAAAACTGACAAATGGACAATTGGTAATACTACCGTTACAATTAAAGGAAACGATATGGTTTACATGATCTCCTTATTATGAATGAACCTAATTTAAATATTATTAGTCCTAATATAACTTCAAAAGATATAAAATATTATAGGCGAGATTATGACGTAAGTGGACAAATTCGAGGGAGCCGCTGCAAAAAGTATACACAAATAATCAAACAAAAAATTAACAAACAGGCCCATTGAATATAAATATTGAAATGATGTGCATGAACTAATTCGTGATCTAGAGGTATTGTGGGCAGAAGAATTGGCAGGGAATACAGGTGTCGTGAATGACATGATATCAATTGCAGAAGAACTGTATGAGGATGGGTACATTGAAAAACCAAACAGCCGTTTTTTAAACAGTATAAATGAGAATGCATTGATGTTGATATATCATAACTAAAATGACCCTTGACAAATTTGGACGTTCACATGTTCAGCATCAATTCAAGCAATTAACCCCTCAGTTTACACTGATTGATGATAATCGATTTGATATGGAGAATAGGAGACTCAGAAATGTTGCCAGCCCCATCGATCCTCAAGATGCCATCACTAAGCAATACTATTTATCAACAAGATTCAATTTGGATAGAAACCGTTTGACACAGTTGGCGGACCCGGAAGAAGATAGTGATGCTATAAGTAAACGATATGTTGATTTTTGTCGACAAGCAGTTCAGAAAGCTTATCTAGTGTTGCAGCAAAAACTATATCAACTTAAAGAAATTGTGGATAAATTGGTTCCATGTGCAAATGACAACTCGTCAACGAATTGCATAAACCTGCACAAAAAATTTTTAAACGAAGGCGAACAATAATTAAAGGTTTTGATGACCCTTGGCAAGCCGATTTGGCTGAATTTGACACATATGCCAAACAAGATAAGGGCTATAAGTATATATTAGTGGTTATCGACTGTTTTTCGAAATACTTATGGAGTAAAGGATTAAAAACGAAAACAGGTCAAGAAGTTACCAAGCCCATGCAAACAATTTCCAACAAAGGACGGAAACCTACCAATTTGCAGACAGATGCAGAAAAAGAATTCTACAATAAGCATTTTACTAAACTAATGCGGCGTTATGGCGTCAATCATTACTCCACCTATAGTACAAAGAAGGCTGCAATTGCGGAACGTGTTATCAGAACCATTAAAGGTGCTCTATATAAGTCATTCAGCCTACAAGGTAAATGCAAATGGATTGATACAATTGATATCATAACCATGGGTTATAACAATCCTAAGCAGATAACTATCGGAATGAAGCCAAAGATGTCGGTAATCATACAAAGCTAGAGGCTTACACTCACATAAAAATATTCGATAGGAATCGATATTCTGTGGGTGACATAGTAAGAATCAGTAAATTTAAAATTATCTTCGCCAACTGATACACACCCAATTGGTCTAGTGAACTATTTAAGATTGTGAAAGTTCGCATTACTAACCCCACTACGTACATGCTGGAAGACATGAAGGGAAAACCTGTACTGGGAGGGTTTTATAAACGTCAATTACAGAAAACAAGGTATCCTGATATGTATCTAGTAGAGCAAGTGCTTCGCTCCAAGAATAATGTTATTCGTAAAGTGGTGGGGATTGGATGAAAGATCATAGTTCAATAAGGATGATATTGTTTTATAACATTTAACTTGTAATTTGTGAAATAAATTACTTATATTAGTTATACAGGGTGTATTTTAAAATCACCGACAAACGAAAACTGGAGATTATGTGATTCAAAATAAGACAAAAATTATCATAAACGCTTTTTCGGAAATGCTTCCTAACCGAGATACAGGTTGATTAAAAAATAATCTTTTTAAAATTTTTTTAAGATTCCTCAAAAGCTACAAAAGATATACTGAGATTTGGTACACCTAAATGTCTAATTAAGTACAATTAATCAGGTGAGTTTGAGGCAACTGGCTCCATCCAGTGGCGTAGAATATTAAGTTCACTTTAAGTAAAAAAAACGAACTTCCCTGCTTTATTGGAAGAAATATTTTTTTTTAAATTCAACATTTAATTCTGCAAATAAAATCATACTTAGTATTTTTTCGATTCGGCACCCTTTAACATTCACTACCGCATGCTGTACTACTATGAAGTAGGGAACTTTAACGTAAATTGAAAGGCTACCTCTAAATGGGACATAGCTATTAATATTTACTTTTAAATGTAATACTTCATGTAATGCCCAACCAGAATCTCTTTCGCAAAACTCCTTTAATTTTTTTTTTTGTGATTTATAATAAACGTTTTCATTATACCACTTACGTAAATTGGTCGCAATATTGATGGCATAATTTTTTATGGCAAAAGTCTTCAACTCGATAACGTGATTTTGAGGATGGATAAAATTTCAGACTAAAAAAACATTCACCTTTAGCATCGATTACCTTAGCATTAATTTAACCTTTCGTGCAAAACAATTGTATGCATTTTGTAAAAAAATAAGGTCCTTGATGTTTGCTATGTTGACTATAATTCCCGTAAGTAACCTACCATTAAAACATGAATCTAGAGAGTACCAACTTAATTTGCGTGTACGCTTTTTAGCGACATTGACAATTCCACTACCTGTTTTCTCTGAAGCGCTCTTTAACTGTTTAACTCTTATAAGATAACACTTTAACAATGATAAATTACTTTCGAGTTTAAGCAAATTTTCGCATGTCTCTAAATAAATTTTATTTTGAATTATATCTTGCAATAGCTTAATATTAGTGTTAATTATACGGATGTGCTTTACGAATTCATTTTTGGTTTTCAACAATGGAATAATACTTCTTGTTAAATTAACAATATCGCTACTACTGGTATACCCTTACTCATAGTTACCTTCAAAACTGTACCCAACACTGCAAGAAAATATGAAGCATACGCGCTGTCGATTATGTAGTAATGGAAACAAATATATCTATTACAACTGATATGTGAAGATTAATAATTTAAGTAACTATAGAGGTACTTTAGCTATACAATTGGAATTCTAGTCGAGAGTGCAGTATAAAACTGCTCTTTATCTGCTTATGTAGTAATATAAACCCAGCATTCAAGGTCAAAACTGGTTATATCTTGTTGCAAGAGCTTCAGTGTTTATAGACAGATGCATAGGTTGTAGCGTTTACTGGGAATATCTATTAACCTTGACATCAATACTGTTCTCATGGCTTATGCTGCATCACCTTTGCTTGCAGAGGTCATACATTGTACTTTGTCGCGTTTAGTAAGAATATGCATTAACTTAACCTTGCTGACAGCATGCGAAATACCTTCTCATGTCTAGATTATGCTGCATTTATTAGAGTTCGTCACCTTTGGTTGCTCAGGTCAGTTCATTGTACTAACCACTTCCACTTGTTATCAATTTCGTTAATGTTAACAGATCTATGTGTATATAATGTTAAAGTTTTAATTGAATACTCATTAATTACTCACCATTAGTAATGGCTTCATCCAGCAACCAATCTAAACTTTTATTAAAAAGGCAGGCAAAACCATGTATGTTGCATGATGTTTTAGTGCGCCCATCAAATAACACCGCAGAACCAGCACTCTTTGAAGAGATCATCTCCATAAGGGATAGTGATGTAGAGGATGAATTTTCGAAGTATTTCGAGAGGTATGTATAATTTTAATTAATATTATAGTTTCCTTTTATTAATTCATAGAGAATTTTTCGTACAAATAAAATTATTCATCTTTTCAGCATAACGCCAGCAACCACGGTTATAGCAACACAGCAGGATGATGAGCAGGACCCAGCAACCCTTCAGGCCTTTAGGGAAAAAAGTATTCGGTGGTTACGAAAACTTCACAATGACTGTATTAATAGTGAGGTCGCGGAGATGGGGCGAGTGGAAAGACTGAATGAAGAACTTGTGGAGGCTAATCAATATTTAAAGTGTGTGCGGCAAAATATAGTAAAGACTCAAATATATTGCGTACGTTGGAAGGGATGGATGTGTGATGTGTTTAATATGTTTTTTTGTGGAATTTATTGCATAGTTATTTTTTCATTGTAAAAAAATTAATGTAAAATTTTTTTTTCATACGATACCCCTACAGGTTAATAATCTTTGACCTTGACCAACCTATTTTTAGACTTCTAAGAATTGTAATATATTACATTGAAATTTCTATTTTTAGCTTTTGACCTTGACATAACGTTTGGCCGAAGAGTGACCTTCTAATATGATGATGATGACATTGCAATTTCTATTTTTAGCGAGCTCCAAAAATTTAAATTTCCCGCCAGAAGTTTGACCTTGAAGAGATCCAAAAGCCTACATTTCTCACCACCAGAGGACGAGTGACCTTGAATTGGTCCAGAACCGGCCCCTAATCACTACTCTTGTTAAATTAACAATATCACTACTATTCGGTATAGCCTCACTCATAGTTACCTTTAAAACCGTATCCAACAATGCGAAAATATGAAGCACACACTGCCGATTATGCAGTAATGGAGTTGTATCAAATATTTATTATAACTATAGAAGTACTTTAGGTTTACAATTAAAATTCTTGTTACGGGTGCAATAGACTGACTGTTATAAAACTGCTCTTTATCTGCTTATATAGTCATATAAACCCGAACTCAAGGTCAAACTGGTTATAACTTGTCGCAAGATCTTCACACAGATGCATGCATTGCACTTTCTTTACTGATATCTATTGCTGACACCACAAGAAATAGTTTCCCACGTCTGCTATTTATGATTGTGGAATACTTTCACACACTTTAGATTACGTTGCAAGAGATTCAGACAGACGCATGCTTTCTTTAGTGAGAATATCTATTGCTGATATCACAAGAAATAGTTTCCCACGTCTGCCACTTATGATTTTGGAACACTTTCACACGCTTTAGATTACGCTGCAAGTGCTTCAAACAGACTCATACGTTGCACTTTCTTCATTATCTTTACAGGATGTTTGCTGACTTCATATGAAATATTTCCTCATGTCTAAATTATATTGCATTCATCACCTTTGCTTGCACAGGTCAATAGTAATCACTTCCACTTGTTAGCAACTTTTGTACACTTTAACAAATTTACATGTATATAATTTTAAAATTTTATTTCAATATTCAGTCGTTACATACCATACTGACAAAATGGCATCAAACAACAAACGATCAAAAATGTCACTACAAAGGAAGAAAGCCAACATACTGCAAGATGTATTGGTGTGGGGGTAGAAACAAGTAGAACCAGTTGAACAACAAGTAGGTGAAAATTAGAAACCAATCATCTCTATATGAGACAGTGATGTACAGGATGACGATTTTGCAAGAACAAGAAATGCTCATCTTATCCTGTAATTCTTGATGGAGTTGAAAGTGTTTCTATAAAAATTTGGTAATTGCTTCTTCTCAAAATCAATCAATTTTAAAAACGTGAATGCTTTTGTAAATTGTGTATGTTCTTGTTTCTTATCGTAAGTAGAAAAAAAGTAGTTTGCTTAAAATTTGAACGTCAGTTTAGTGGGCTAGTTTTAATATTTTTTGGTAAGATAAAAAACGAAATAGATAAAGTACCACTTGTAAAAAGCAATCATGTTCGTAAAAATTTTAGTTTCCATGTGGAATTAGGCGTAAATTCCCCAGGCCCTTCCCTGAAAATCCCCGCCTACACCCTGCACAAAAGGAAGTCCGCATCGAATCGTGTTTTATTTCTTTTTATTAGTAAGTACGTATTTTAGCTATTCTTCCTAACATTCTACACGTACACATACATTCATTTTCTTCAATGCATATCGTTCAAGTGCACGTCAATTACTTATGCAACACAACTTGCACTTTTGCATATCATTCTACATTTCTTTTACTTACAGTTAAATTAAAAATTATTCATCATTAAACATAAATACAAAACATGTTATAATGACTTATTTACTTTTTGAAACCGTCTTTCATTAAATTTTCATTTTTGTTGAATACTTTTCCTCATGACACATTATTCCTTAAGTACATTTCAACATTAACAATTTATATTATCACTTAATTTTCAATAAATTTCTATTTCACCTTTCATGCAAGTTACACATGTTTATTTTTTAACTTGAAGCTGCTTCATTTTTCTATTCAGTTCATACTGTTCAATATCTAATTTTAATCCTTTAATTTTTTTCACTAACTCCTCAAGCCTCTTCCTTCTTTCGCCAATATTTAATACTTTTGCTTTACTTTCCCTTCTTATCATACGTATTACTTTCGTCATGTCTGTCAATAAAAAGTTTACTGAATCGTACGCCCCCAAAGAAAGCCTTTTATTATAAATCTGCATCCTTCAAAACCACTAACCTAAACAAAAACTTCTTGTTTCCACGAACTGATGCTATTTTTATATTTCTAAGCAACGTAATATGATACCACCGCAGGTCAATCATCTTTGACCTTGAAAGCTCTATCATTTTTGACCTTGAGATCTCAACCTTTAAAATACAAGCGAAGGATTATGCACGTGCAACTGACTTGACCTTCAGTAAAAAATTCGTATACCGTGAATCAGAATCGGTCCTATATCACTACTAATGTCAGTTCAACACCGGTTCATTTAAGAAGAACCGCGAGTCCGAACCCGGAAGAATACCAACTTCATATCCCTCTCGTAAACCTCAAAATCATATATATATATATATATATATATATATATATATATAGTGTAGAAATTAAGTAGCGGATAAATTCGGTAACTCCATTAATCTGTACAAAATTTAAAAAGGGTGTAGCGATTTAAATTACAGCGCACATGAAAAGGTTTTTGTCAGATGTTTCCATCAATTGTTTTGAAAGTTATGACGTCATCAATATTTTTTAAATGACAACCTATATTTTTATTGTTTATTTCGGTAGTTTTTATTAATCTCTTTTAACGAAATAAAATGTGCTATTCGCGACCGTAGGAAAGCTCTACAAATTTTTAATCTGAATCCTCTCTAAATAATGCAATTGCATTTAAAAACTAAGATTTAAAGCAAGGAAAACTATCAAACTTGCAAAACAACAGTATTTGCAAACATATGCGGCAAGTATATACAATTAGACCCTCAAATTGCGAAATATGGCATAAAATACGAGCAATGAACTCAATAAATTCTCAATAAATAACATTATTTCTAATGGTCTGGTTACATAGCCCACAAGGCATAGCAGAGTGTTTTGAAAACCATTTTCAAACCGATTTCTCTGTTAATGATGATGTTACTCACATCGAAGGTGACCCAAGCGTTGACTAAGAACTAAACACTGTTCTATTCTATTCATGACGAATTTATTAAGCTATTACCGAAGTAAGAAAACTTCATTTCTTAACAATTTTCAATAAAATATGGAAAGACGGTCAATTTCCTGACATGTGGCAAAAATCTATTATTGTCCCGTGTTTAAAACTGAATAAAGATTCCCACTTGGTAGAAAATTATAGGCCTATTTCCTGAAGTCGTGCCTCTGCAAATTACTAGAAAAATAGTAAATATACGGCTGATGTGGTTCTTAGAACGAAATAGTCTACTTGCAGAATATGAAATGGGCGCAAGACAGTATAGATTTACAATTGACTGCTTAGTGCAACTAAAATCGGTCGTCTTGAATAGCTTTGCTGCAAGACAACATATGTTTGCTATATTTTTGATATTGAAAAGGCTTTTGACCGGATGAATAGACATAAAATTCTACTAGAAATCCAACGTATGAAAGTTAAAGGACCGTTATTATAGTTTAAGCAAACTTTTGGCAAACGGAAAGTCCAAGTACGCGTAAATAACTGCCTATCTCAGAAGCGAGTGCAAGCGAACGTAATCCCACAAGTTCTACACTCAGTCTGACTCTATTTGATACAACAGTTAGTAGAGTGCTTGTCCCAAAACATACGTAAAACTCTTTATATTGATGACTTAGATATATATATATATATATATATATATATATATATATATATATATATAGTAGTAAAAGTTATTTTGCTACCGAGCACCGTTTTGGTTAAATCGTAATCAGTGAAATTTAAATAAATTCATAGAGTTCATATTTATTAAGAACCATTCCTTTTCATCGATGGATGAAAAGGATGATTGATGAAGGAATTCTGTTTGTCAAGGAGACCTTTGACCTTTGTCTACCGTATCCGCCGTCCGTCCGTACTAGTTAAGTTTTAGGTACATCTTCTATCATAAGGACCAGACCCTGAATTTTATCCTCCACTGGGAAACCCGACGCTGCCGTTTCGAAAGCCGTAGACGTTTAGAAGTGGACCGCCTGAACGATAGTTTATCTTTGGGTGGCACCCGGAACCCCTGGAACGAACGACCGCTGCCCACAACCGTAATTTGCTATTATGTAATACTCTTACATAATAACAAATACCGTAACTTATAATTTTGTTTGAATAAAATTTATTTTTTTCCCAAACGAGCCTTAATTTTTGTGTTGGACGTCGTTGAGGGCAAGCTTCACTTGCCACCACCGAAAACTATTTACAAAAATTGCGCCCGAGCAGCTAATTATATTTTGCCGTAGATTTTTTTTTTCTGAAGATGTCCGATATAGAAGAAGTGATTGTAGACAATTTCTTGACCGAAACCGTTGAAACAGAAACCCGAAGAGTTGGATGGATATACCGCCTGAACCTATATTAGAGAGGGCAAATACTCCCTCTACAGCCGATGGAAAGCCAACTTCCAGAAATCCCCACCACCAGCTATAACACCGAAACTCATTATAATTATAGTTTACCACTAACTTAAATAATGTTTTATTCTACAGCTAATACTAATCTGACAGTAACTACTACAAGCGCGTCTAATTACAATTATAATCCACAGGCAAGTATAAGAGTGAAGGACTGGAATATTTCATTTAGTGGACGAGAAGATCCTATAGCCTTTTGGAAAGGATAACTGAGGTGAGTGCTAGTTTTAAGGTATCGTTAGATAATATGTTAATGGCACTTCCGGAAATACTGACCGATAATGCACTTTTATGGTTTAGAAATAATAAAACCAATTGCAGGAGACTATAACTGTGAAAGGCGAGTGTTTTGGTTGTACAAAATTTATTACTGTCGTATAAATTATCAATTAAGAAAACCGAAGCTCTTTCTGTAAATGAACTTTTAAAATTGTGTAAAAATTTTGAAGCGTTGCAACAAGAATTATCAAATTTAAACACAGGAAATTTTAACAGGCCGATAAATGATAAAACTTTTGAAATTATAAACGAACGAAATCCAAATTATTTCAATAATTCACCACATACGTTCTGTGACCCTGATAAAAATTTTAACAAAAACAGAAATTTTAATGCAAATATTAATTATTCTAGAACTCCGATGTATAATAATAGATTTGGTACGGCAAATAATACCAATAATATACCGCAAAAATTTTAATAACAATAGTTATAAAGTCAATAACCCGTCCAATGGCAATAATGTAGAATACAATTAAAATTACAGTAGATCGTTTAATAATATTGAAGCTAATCCGTTTAAAAATTATAATAGTGTTCCAAATAATAATAATTACAAAACGCAAAACCGGTATTATGGAAATCTAAAATGAATTGTAACAATAATAACAATTCTAATGTAAATAACCAGCCGCTACATTTTAATTATAGAAACCGTAATGCAAGAGAAAATTTCCAATACAATGCAAACAGAGTAAATTTTAATAATGCAGTACGTGGACATGACAATCATAACCCGCCTGCAACCTAAAATTACAGTAGCGCAGTCAAACAAGGTTTATCCCAAAATCAGAATTACGTGCAACCGCAAAATCATTTCAAGCAAACACAAAATTTAAATAAACAAGTATAACCGTCCACAATGGAGCAACACTAATAATAAAATTTCTAAATCTTCACCGTCACGTAATAAAAATGAAAACCGTCCTCAAAATTATAACTACCTCAATATAATTTAACTCAAAATAATGAAATAAAATGTTGGTGATGCAATAAATTTGGTTACCCCTATTCACATTCCGTAATAAACCTGTATTATTTCTTTCAATAAAAACGGGTGAAACTTCTAAACCAAATTAAAAACTAAACAACAAACCCCTTTGATCTCCGCCCGTTCATAAATATTGAAGTAGAAAATAAAAATGTTATTGCGTTAGTAGACACCGGTTCCACAATCACATTCATAAGTGAAACAGTAGCTAGCTAATATGTTATCTCAAGATGCATAATTACCAAAATTTGTAACGGCTACCGTAATAAATAGCCAAACCGTAGAAATTAAACAAGCTTTTTAGACCGAATTTAAAATTTTAAATACCAAGGTTCGTCATCTAGTTCACCCTGTTCCAACTTTGGGATATGAAGTTTTATTAGGAATGCGTATATTATCCAAATTTAATTGCACTTTAATATGAAATCAGGAAAATGGTTTTAGAGAATAAAATTGTACCTCGAGTAGAGCGTCAAACCACACCAGCTTCTTTCATTCAGTGCTCAGCCTTAAGCTCTCTAACTGAACCCGAACTTACCAAATTAAATTCATTTTTAGAAACGGAATTAGCCCAATTCCAAACAATACAAGGCACCACAAATTTAATTAAACATGAAATCCGCCTCACGGATTATACACCGATAAAACAAGGATACCGACCTTTAAACCCAAAATGCAAAGTTTAATAAACGCTGAATTAGATCGTATGCTAGCAGAAGGTATTGTTGAACCGTCAGATAGCTCATATTCGTCTCCCGTGATATTAGTTAAGAAAAGAGACGGAAAACCGAGATTTTGCATTGATTTGAAAATCAATGACATTTCTATTAAACATGCGTACGCTCTTCCGTTTAAAACCATATCCTAGATAAGCTACGTCAAGTCATACGCATCCAGTATCTATCTGAAATATGGATACTGGCAAATACCGTTAACCGAACTGTCAAAAGCAATTACTGGTTTTACAATACCACAAGGGGACTATTTCATTTTAGATTTATGCCTTTTGGTTTAGACTCTGCCCTGCTACGTTTCAAAGATTGCTAGATCGTATTATCGGGCCTGAGCTAGATCCGTATGCATTTATACATCTAGACGATATAATCGTTCGAGGTATTGTTTCCAAATTGTGTCCAAAATTTGTTAGTCCGTATGTTATAGTAAAAGTATTATTCCCCGGAGTAGTCAACCTAAACGATCCGGCAATGAATCAAAAGATCAACAGAATTTATGTAAAGATCTGAAGCCGTACAACGCCGATTAAACATCAAATTAAATATTTGAATTGTAAATAAATAATTATGTTTTAGATACTGCCACCGTTCCATACAGGCAAACTTAGATTTGTAAGTACCGTCAGGAGTATAGCAGGCAAAGGACTCAATTTGACCTTCCACCGAAGTCCTTTCGCCCCAAGGACGCGCCCTTGCACTTAGCGAGCCATGGTGTCATCCACATGGGTGGCGCATGTCCTTTACCTAACCTTATCCTACGTCCTCCAAGCCAATCGTTTAGTTTAAGTCAAATATTAACATAAGTTGTGGATAGATATCTGAACGAACTGCGAAAGCCCGAACTACATGTAGGATAAGTAGTTTAATTTTTTAGAAAGAATTTTAGTTTCATTTTGTAGAATTAAGACCGCTTATTGGAAGTAATCCTCTTTTTTCTTTTTTATAAAGTAAAAGTAAAATATCATGCAATAATTAAGTCCGTAAATTAATTAATTATGCACCGTTGAATATTGATAAAAGTAAAATTAAAAGATAGCCGTTAACTGTAAATAGAAGTTTTTCTTTGTTTCAAAATTAAAACTTATCAAGTACTATAAATAACCGTTAATATAAATACAAGTTTTCGTTTTGTTATTCCGAAATTAAAACTTGATATGCAGTAATTCAGTTTATTTTGAAACGTACATGTTAAATGGAAATTACATTCAAAACATTTTATATTATATTAGAGAATGATAAGAAACCAAAGCATTAAAATAGACTTTAAAATGCGATCAATCTAATTAAGAGAGTTTTAGATTGATGTATACAGGTGATAGTTAACACCGTCCTTATGAATTGGTTAATGTATTTAGTGAGCGTTGCATTGTTGAGTAGCGGTTTCGATATTGAAGTTAAATCTAAAATATTTTCTATGAATTTCAACTACAAAAGAATGTATCTAATCTTTTACTATTGTGTTATTAATTACTAATTAAACCGTTAGATAGAATAAGTATTGTTTGTTAATGGAAACTGGCCGAATTTTATATCAATCGCTCTGTTACTTAATAAAGAATCATTTTATCACGACGAAAGAAATATTAATTCAATGGTTCATTTGATGTCAATTAGAACAGATTGTTATACTGCCGCCTCATCGTTAAAATTATGGAATTTCCAGCTGTTCCCCACTTTTAAATGTCGTACTCTATATAGGTTAGTGCTTTCACAAAAATCTGTATCCTAAGTTCTCAAATTTATTTTGACAAGTAGTAAAAAGTTACATTGTTAACGAGCACAGAGTTCATATTTATTAAGAATCATTCATTTTCATCCATCATTGGTGGCGGAATTTTGTTTGTCAAGGGGACCTGTGACCTTTGTCTACCGTTTCCGCGGTCCGTCCGTACTAATTAAGTTTTAGGTACATCTTCTATCATAAGGACCAGACCCTGAATTTTATCCTCCACTGGGAGACCCGACGCAGCCGTTTGGGAAGCCGTAGTTCGTTTTCTAACCCCTGGAACGAACTACCGCTGTCCACAATCGTCCAGGAGCAAATACCGTAACTTATAATTTTCTTTGAATAAAATTTATTTTTTGTCCCAAACGAGTCTTAATTTTTGTGTTGGATTTCGTTGAGGACAAGCTTCACTTGCGACCACCGAAAACCCTTTACAGACTATTTCTTTAATTATTTTCAATTATACAGGGTGGTTCAGAAAATTGTAATATATCAAAGTTAGGTTTTTTTAAAATACGACGCCCTTTATTTTTAGATTATACGTTGAAAATTATGTCAACTTTATTTAACGTTCGCTGTACTTATCGCTCACCAATAATTGTGATTTTAAGAAAAGTATTCAATTTAAACAAGAACTAAAAACGCGAAAACGTCTTACTTTGAGTGACACAAATTTATGTTGATTTATTTTGACCTTTAAGGCTTCCATTTGCACTGTGTAGGATTTCGATAATTACAAAAAAAATAAAAAGCTTACACACACATTTCTTTAAAAAAATTGCTATACAGCAGCAAATGCTATAAAAACTGCTTCAAAATCTAAGCTTTCAGAAGACAGGATACAACATTTTATTCGTCACCATTTAAGTACAGTTATGCCAGTTTAAATAGTGTAAAACGTGGTTTGAGAAACATAATAATTTAACTCTACCAAATCAAAAGGCACACATGAACATTTTTCATTATTACAGCTATAACATAAGGTTACAGTTAATTCTTGTAACCCACCTTATGATGAGATAAGGTATCACACACAGATGTTATGCATTTCCACATATTCCCGATTTGAAAACGACATCTTGAGATGAGTAGTAAATGATCCAAACCCACTAAAGAAACTGTATCCAAACAAAACATAACATCTGTGCGTGATACCTTATCTCATCATAAGGTGGGCTATACAAATTAACTGTAACCTTATGTTATAGCTCAAATAATAAAAATGTTCATGTGTGTATTTTTAGTTTGATAGAGTTGAATTATTATTTTTTTCAAACCACGTTTTACACTATTGAAACTGGCGTACCTGTACTTAAATGGTGAAGAATAAAACGCTGTCCCTGTTTTCTGAAAGCTTAGATTTTGAAGCAGTTTTATAGAATTTGCTACTGTCTAGCATTTTTTTTAGAGAATTGTGTGTGTATAAGCTTCTTCGTTTTCTTTAAGAAAACGATAACGTCATAGTTCTAATCAATTTAATTAGTAGATTCAGGCTCATCATAAGCTATCCATCCTTACTTGAAATTTAATGTACAAAACAATAGTAGTGTTAAAGTTCGCGGAATGTATCAAAATATCGCAGAATTTCAAAATTTTTGGATAAATGTACAGTTTTTTGGAAAAATCAAAATAATTCGTATTTAAGTGGGTGTGTGAAATTAAATTTTTTTAATTGTGTATTTGAGTCACATTTGTGTTAACACCATTAAATCAGGTTAAAGTGCATACAAAATTATAACATTAAGAGAAAAATAAATAATAAGGAATTTAGCTACACATAAAGACAATAAAAAAAACATGTAATCACACCCACAATTGTGTCATAAATAAATCAAAATAAAAATTGTAATACCAAACATGTGGCCCTCTAAAACCAATCATGCCGGTCTTTAAGTAAATAAGCTAATAAAACAATAGGGCAAATTTCGATACATGTAAAAGACAACAACAGTAAAATTGTATAGGTGATAACGTATATGCAGGGACAAACAAAAATTAGGTGGGAAATGTACACATACACAATTGTTTAGTGACTAATAAAGTACAAAATACATACGTACAATTACAATAAAATACATATAAAGGGGAATCCGTTCGCAGGCAAACAATTCTAATTACACCTCGGATTAACCAGCCTGAATCAAAGACAAAAAACTCATTAAACAAAGCCTTACAAGTGTAAGTTGTAAATAGATCATAACATCGTGACGGGTATATAAGTTTGAGTGCGTTAGAAAAATACAGCGTCCCTTTCTCAGGTTACCTATACAAGAATAAAACAATAAAAATAAAATTCGAGGTGTTTAATGGTCATTTGGACCTGAGAGTATGTAAACACTCGGAAATTGCCTATTTACAATTATAGCCAAGTTTTATCCTGTACCCGCTCGTCTACGCCCACCTTTACACAAATATAAATATAAACAACAAACAGCAATGCTAATTCACCCATGAGCGAGGAAGCCCTGTACTGACTTTTATTTTAGCAGATTTCAGCTTAATGAGCATGCGTGCGAATGGTATACCTTTGCAAGGCTATGCTCGATTTTTAATCCTTACATAGGCTTGTAGAATTATTTGCTTCGAGCTTTAATTTATATAAAAATACACAACACGATGAGCTATGGTACGCGGCTTAAAACTCGGCATCGCGGCGATTATTATAGATTAATCTTTGGAAAATTTACATTAAAACATACACTAAAAGAAAAGAACGAATTAGGGTTTCTAGATTTCTCAAATGTGCACGACAAAAATATTTATAGGTGGAACGGTTTACAATGGGAGTTTCTAATTGAAACAAATCAAAGCGATCCGGCTCAATCAAACCTTCAAACGCAATTCCCTTCCCCTCCGATTTCAAACCAACTATCTTTACTCCCGAAAATATACTTTTAAAGGTAATAAAAAAACAAGAAACATTACATGGGAACAGTTTCAGATTAATTATTGAACGAAATCTTAATTTTAAAAATATGCACTCGTCCGTAGAAAAACCTATACCTAAAATCAAATTTCAAAAGTATGGCAATAAAGCAGTGTCGAGCGTACACCTGCTTCATTCTACCCTAACATCTGATTTTCGGCCCTTAGCTAACTATTAGTTACAAAAATAAAATACCCCGAAAATCATTCTTAAATTAAGACTTAATACATAATAACATATATCAAACCTCATTAATTAACTCTTCTATCGCGGTAACATGTGTATTATAATAATAAAATTTTCGCGGCTCAGTTATATACATATATATATATATATATATATATATATATATATATATATTATTTTTTAAAGATAAAAAATAATCTTTGGTATAGAATTTATTCATACATGAGCTTACTTTAATCTATTGTCAAAATTGGATTTTAATATACACGGTGATCATAAAATTAATTCAATAACATATATTTGAAAATGCTATATCTTCATTTTTTAAATGGCACACCCTATATTTTTTTAATGCCTTGTCTTCATCTATTAGTCGGCTTTCATTTCTGTTAAATATGTTCTATACCTATCTCTAATAGTTTCGGAGATATTTAAATTTGTTAAATTTTTTTCGTTGATAACACTGAAGAAGAGTAAAATTAGTCGGCCAAAGCAAGCTATGAATACATAAGGAACTAAAAAACATATACTGAAATACAAACACTTAAAATTATAATAAATGTTCCATGTGACCACCATTTTGTTGCTGGCAAACATGAAGTCTTTGAATAAACGACAAATTTACTTTTCGTAACGTGGAAACATTTATATTTTGAATGACTTCTCTAATTCTTGCCTTCATATCATCTACATTGGAGGAGTTTGATAGACTTTTTCTTTAATCCAACCCCAAAGAAAAAAGTCCAGCTTTGTCAAGTCAGGCGATCTTGCAGGCCTGGAGATCGGCCCTCCTCTTCCAATCCATTTGTTTTGAAACTGGATATTTAAATACTTTCTAACGTTTCCGATAAAATGCGGAGGAGCGCCACCTAATTGCAGCTGCATTTCTCTAAGGGTTTGTAAAGGTAAATCTTCAATAAAAGTTTCAAATTCGTTGCGCAAGAAGTTTAAAAATGAATCTCCATTGACCGTGTTTTCAAAAAAATATGGTCCTATAATTCTTTCCCCAATTCCGGCCCAAACATTAAGTGACCAGCGGTGTTGATGAGCAACAGGAATTATAAATCTGGGATTCTCAGTATCGTAATAATGGTAATTATGTTTATTAACGTATCCATTTCTGTGGAAAGTAGCTTCATCAGTAAATAAGATCGTGCTAAAATAGTTGGGTTTTTCTAAATTTTTATTGCAAAAGTTTAATCTATTAACGAAGTCATCATCGTCTAATTCTTGTGCAAGTTGGACATGGTATGGATGATATTTATATTTATTTCTAATTCTATTAACTGTTTCTTTTAAACTTCTAATTCCAATTGTCGGCAAGAAACGTAAGGATTTTCAATCACGGATTGAAGAACTAAATGTTCATTACCTTCGTTAATTGCGGTTCTTTCTCGTTCTAAACTATTAGAGATAGGTATAGAACATATTTAATAAAAATTAAAGCCGACTAATAGACGAAGACAAGGCGTTAAAAAATATAGGGAGTGCTATTTAAAAAAAATGAAGATGTAGCATTTTCAATTTACGTTGTTGAATTAACTTTTGTGATCACCCGTTTATTCAAAGTCTTCATGTTTGCCAGTAACAAAATGGTGGTCACATTGATAATTTATTATAATTTTAAGTGTTTGTATTTGAGTTAATATGTTTTTTGTTTCTTATATATTCATAGCTTGCTTTGACCGACTAATGTTACTCTTCTTCAGTGTTATCAACGAAAAAATTTAACAAACTTAAATATCTCTGAAACTATTAGAGATAGGTATAGAACATATTTAATAGAAATGAAAGCCGATTAATAGACGCGTGTGCGTGTGCGTGTTCGTGTTCGTGTGCGTGTGCATGTGCGTGTGCGTGTGCGTGTGCGTGTGCGAGTGCGTGTGGTGTGTGGCGTGTGCGTGTGCGTGTGCGTGTGTGTGCGTGTGCGTGTGCGTGTGCGTGCGTGCGCGCCATGCGCTTGTGTTTGATGTGTGTGTGTGTATGTGTGCGTGCGTGCGTGCGTGCGTGCGTGCGTGCGTGCGTGCGTGCGTGCGTGCGTGCGTGCGTGCGTGCGTGCGTGCGTGCGTGCGTGGTCGCTGTGTGTGTGTGCGTGCGTGTGCGTGCGTGTGTGTGTGTGTGTGTGTGTGTGTGTGTGTGTGTGTGGTGTGTGTGGTGTGTGTGTGGTTGTGTGTGTTGTGTGTGTGTGTGCGTGTGCTGTGCGTGTGGTGTGCGTGTGCGTGTGCGTGTGCGTGCCGGCGCCCATGCTTGTGTTTGATGTGTGTGTGTGTGTGTGTGTGTGTGTGTGTGTGTGTGTGTGTGTGTGCGTGCGTGCGGGCGTGCGTGCGTGCGTGCGTGCGTGTGTGCGTGCGTGCGTGCGTGCGTGCGTGCGTGTCGTGTGCGTGCGTGAGTGCGTGAGTGAGTGTGTGCGTGTGTGCGTGCGTGCGTGCGTGCGTGCGTGTTGTGTGTGTGTGTGTGTGTTGTGTGTGTGTGTGTGTGTGTGTGTGTGTGTGTGTGGTCGCGCGTTTGTGTGTGCGGCTTGTCTGATGCGTGGCTGTGGTTGTGGGTGTGGGTGTACGGTCGCGTGTGCGTAAGCGTGTGTTTGTGCGTGTGCGTGTGCGGAGCGTGTGGTGCGTGTGCGTCTACGTGTGCGTGTGCGTGTAAGTGAGCATGCGCGTGCGGTGAGTTTGAATGTACTTCAAGTTTCGTATTTGAGTTTTCATTTCTTCTGGAGCTGATATAATTTTTTGAGAAATTCATCGTTGGCGAGGGGAGATTTAGTAGTATTTTGGTTTTTATGTTTCAAAGGTAAAAAAATTCCTAAGAAAATGTGTACATTTTTTTAAATAAAATTTTGTTTTACATTACTTTTCTGTATGAATTTTACTAATATAAAGCAAACTAAGTCAAGAAATGAATTAAATAGGATTGAAAATTGCTTAAATTGTATTATAGAAGCGTGCAGTGTTGGATTTTAAGTTAACATCTACACTCACTGGCAAAATAATCGATTCACTCAAAAAATTGATGAAGGTTGCTCAATCATACATTTGTTATTTTAAATTCGATTTAATTTTTTTTTCATATTGTAGGTAAATTTGTATGAAATCTAGCACGTTTTGAATTTTAAGAAAATTGGGCGTACGTCATTGTATACAGGGTGACACAAAGTGTGTTTTTTACTTGAATTTTAAAACCACATATGGAGTGTCAGAGTTGTTCCGCCTTGTAATTTCTTATTTTGATATCAAGACACATCGTTTCTAACGTCATCAACTTTTTGAGTTGAGCGATTATTTTGCCGGTGTATATGCCTACTAACGTCTAATTGACTTATAGGTTTAAACGTCTGTTCGACCTAGGTTATTGTTTATGTTTTTATAACGTTGCCTATTTTCATTATGGACGTGTTAAAAAATAGGTTACATAATTATCCCAAAAAATGTATTATACTTATATTGTTTCTTTTAAAGTGTATGTTGGATGGTCGTGTGCTGTTCCACACCAAATATTTTACTTATAATATAATATCTATGACCACAGTTCATGATAACATAGACAGATCGAACAATGTAAACAGTAACTGTTAAGTTTTGATACTAATGCTAGGAATCGTCAATAAGGTTATCATTAATTGTTGAAAAGCAGTGGATTTTCTTATCTGATAGAGATATATGCTTATTGCGTATATTTCAAATTTTTTTTCTAAAATCAATAAACAATAATGACCTGTAGAAAAATTATGCTTGTAACCATATTATGTCAAAAACTTATCTGTTAATATTTTATTGATACTCGTACTTAACTGTGTTCTTCATGTAAGCATTTACGTAATAATACTTTATATAATGTAAATATCTGTTACCATTTGTACACTCCATCTAGAACAATCACAACACTAAATTAAAATTGACGACACGTTATTTTAGAAGTGAGACGTCTCCCCCAAATATTTTTGCTTCCCTTCGTTTCTTATGTTTCCTTAAATCTTTCGTATTTATACGATATGTATGTGAAGGGACATATGCTATGCTTTACGAATTTTATTAAATAGATCGATGTTCTTATCAGTCATTTTAGTTCAAATATGACATGATTATTTAACAATTCACTATCTTGTATTTCATGCGTAGGGTAATAACACGTGTGTAATTGATCATTTACGTTATAATGCATAGATTCTATAAAAGTAAATACATTACATGTCATAAATAAATAATTATACTTAAAATCAGTTTAAATCTGTGTATTTATTCTGTAGTTATCGTCAGGCACTCAAAATTAATTTGAAGATAATTACTATAGTTACTTTCTTTTTATTTTGAAAATGTTAACACGTAAATAAAACATCCATTAAAAATATATTCACGACAATCTCAAATGCTACAAAAATAATAAAGAGTAATAATATTAAAAGAGAAGCAATCAAATTAATTGCTTTCCTTGTAAGGGTGCTTGAAGTTTTAATTTCCTTCGAAATTTTCCTTTCGAGGAAACTATTAAAAATGCGTTATATATTGTTATTTAATGTACGCTAATATTGAATTATTCATTCTAAATATTAATTTTTGTACAGTTCAGTTTAATGTTGAAAGGATAAAATAACGTCGTGCTATCGTAATTCTATAATGTAGTATAAATATCTATGTATGTAGAGATAAATACTCTCATATTCTAATCTGTTGATGGAATTTTATAAATCTTAGGTATCACATGAAGTATTACGTAAGCTGCATATCAGTCATTCAGATACTTATCACTTTCAAAATGTTATGTCTAGTACACGTTCTTTTCCTTATTCTATCTGATTATTAAACTATCCAATGTGGTATAATACATATTTTTGAATAGTTTCTTTTGAAAGATTAAGTGTAATTACTGGTGCGCAAATTTGTATAATAATTTTATTTTCCTAGCCGTTACAGGACTAACAAAATTTCCAGCCGTAAGGGTGTGTTTTTTTGTTTTTACTGGCCACTGGTAGTGAACGAGAGATACCTACATTAAAATTTCGTATAAATTATAAATATCGGGTATGGAACAACACGACCTTCCAACCTACAAAGTGGAAATTAAAAGAAATGAAATAATAATTAATAATAATAAAATAATTATGCAATCTATGAAAATGTAAGCTTTCACCATTATTACACATAATTAAAATACCTAGCTTTTTTCGGTTTTTAATGGTGTATTTTTGTATTTATGTTTTTACACAACAAAATGTATACGTTTCCATAACACTTACTAGTAGTAGTAGTAGTAGTGGTTTATTGGACCTTTCGGTATAATCATAATATAACAAACACACAAATACAATTTACAAACAATACCGCCTAGATAGTTATAAATATTTTATAATACAAGTAAAATTTTTCTTAATATATTGGGCGATTTAAAAATTCAAAGAATTCCTCTACTGAGTAAAATGGATTGTTTGTCAACAGACATTTTATTTTAGATTTGAACAGCTTTTCATCTGTTATACCTTTATACTCAGCTAGAAGTTTATTGTAAAAAAGAGGTGATGTGTAAGATATAAGATTTAAAAATTTTATTATTTTTTGCTGTTGGTATGTGAATGTTCGCATTGGACCTTGTATTGTAAGAATGCAATTGCGAGTTAAAACTAAACTGATTGAGGTTTCTAAACACAAATACCACACATTCATACATGTACAACTTGATGACCGTCATTATTTGGCAGGATTTAAAAGCATGCCTGCATGAATCTCGCCTTCCTAAACCCATAAATGTACGAATTGCACGTTTTTGTGTTTTCAATGTAACTTTTACATAGAGTGTATTTCCCCAAAAGAGAATACCATATCGAATATGACATTCAAAATACGCAAAATATAAATTTCTAAGTGGCAAAAAAGAGGATACTTGTTTTAACCTTTTCAATAAGTAATTTGCTTTTGATAGAGTAATTTGTAGATGTTCGAGGTGACGTAGCCAATTTAAGCTATTATCTACATGTAATCCTAAAATTTTGGAGTTATCAACAATATTTATGCTGGTTTGTTTTATCGGTGTTTAACGTGAGGTAGTTGTTAGTGAACCATTGTTTAGTTTGTTTGAGAACTTCAAGAATACGATACTGGAGTTGAGAGCCGCAAAAACTATACTAACATCGTCTGCATACATAACAACATGTCCATTAATGTTAGAAAGCAGATCATTAACATAAATTAAATACAAGAGGGATCCTAGTACGGATCCTTGGGGTACGCCCGTTTTGTTCATTAATAAATCGGACTTATGGGTGGACACATAATGATTACTAGAGATACCACTTGTTTGAACAAATTGATAACGTTCGCTCAAATAAGAGGCAAATAATTGTAACGCACTACCACGTATTCCATAGTACTGCAATTTACTTAATAATAGACTATGATTGACAAAGTCGAAAGCCTTTGACTGGTCACAGTTTATACTGGCTACAATGTTTTTATTCTGAATGTTAGTGTAAATAGCGCTTAATATTTCATGAATTGCAGTATGTAAGGTTGTGTTGACGCACCCTGTATGTAAGATGGTATAATGACGTGTATTACGTGTTTTGAGTACGGGGGTATTGAGTTTGAACGAAAAAAAATAATTTTTTTTTTGTATATGCATAATGTATGTAGGTGGATGATACGCCACTGGCAATTTAGGAGAAATATCATTCAGTATGCAGATACGTGTATTTGAATATCATAGAGACATTGGTGTTGGAATAAATAGATTTTGATGAATGTAAACCTGAAGAGAAATGTGTTGATGGAACGATAATGTTTTACTACTGTTGACTACTGGGTAAGGAATGGAATGTTGGAGGATAAAGGAGTAATCTTGGCCGGAAGATGTGAATGTATAAGTATAGAATGTTTTAGGAAATAGGTAGAGAAAGATTTGGTATGTTTAATTGTTGATTATAGAAAGTTCTCGTAATGTTATGCACTCAGTTTTGAGAATACATGTACGTATATGGGATTTGAGACCTTAGACTGTACTTATTTTTGCAAATGTTGCGGAAGGAGGATGAGCGCATGTGAGAGATAAACGTTAAAAGTTGTGTAATGGTCCGGAGTGGCCACTGAATGAATGTGATGACGAGAAATGGCTTCTCCATAAAGTAATTGTAAAATTTGCAGGTAAGAACAAACATGGCGATGTATTGTAATTACAAGCGTGTTTGTACAGAGGTAGCATCAGTCGGCACTAAGAAAGTTTGAGTGAATACCATTGGTGAATATAGCGAGGAAGTAAGACATGTTTAAAGATGGATGGCTTGAGGTATAAATAGGAAAGTCAGAGATTGACGGGGGCTTTTTGCTTTTGCTTTGGTGGATGTCGGTGAGAGCTCGGTGGAAGACGCGCACGAGGTGAAGTGTAACCTCAGAATGGGTTGAGTTGGAGTTATATTTGTGAATAATATTGAAGGCAGTCATTGTTTAAACAACTGCGTAACCCAAAAGGGGATGAATCGTCTAAGACATTAATAAATAAAACAATTAATAAAATTGAGATTGAAGATAAAATAAGTTTATGTTTTTTTCTTCAAGAAAAAAAGTGCGTAAGCAGTTTTATAATCAGATAACAGTTGTTACGTTATAGTGTTGAGTGCGGCGCGTGCTTGTAATGATCCTTAGTTAAATTATTTATGGGACCACCTTTAAGTGAACGAAATATTCATAGTAAATTGAGCCAATGTTAAAGTAATTTTATATGACATTAAAAGTTTATTTGTGTAAGGAAGGGCTAAATTGTCCTAAAGGTTGCAAGAAACTTTAAAGAGGCAACCAAACGTGTACAGATTATTACGGGTTATTGGAGTAATAACCTCGTATAGTTGGACTATTCGAGTACCGAAAGGAATAAGTGTTGTGGAATTGTGGAGTACTTGTTATGTGCCTTCAGGCAATCTAAGGATACAAATGGACTACAAATAATTGGTTTACGGAAGAGAGAAGAAAGAAAAGCGAAGGATGAATGGACAGTCTTTAAGTAAGAATTACATTTAAGAACTTTGAAAACTCAGTTGAGCACGATTATCTTTTGGTTAATTTTATTTGCGGGTTGTTGTGTAATTTTTTTTTTTAATTAATTAGTGTTGAAGGAAAAAGGTAATCGGTCTCGAGTTATGTTGTATTGGCTGTTTTACTAGTAAGAATTTTGCAGAAACGCAAATTTGTATTGACAGTGATGTGGTGGTTTGGTTTCTCAACCACGCTGTTGTAGTGTATGTAAACATTTGTTTTTTTTTTAATTATTATTTTGTGCAGGACAATATATATTTATCGTTAACTTTTATTCTGTTGTTTATTTAGCCAGTTATGAGACACATTTGTGACGTTTACTTAATTAGTGACCTAGTTTTCGACAATTTAAATGTAGACTTTGCATATTTTGGTTTTAAGATTAATGAACAACCTGAAAGGTTATATTTGCCAGGTTAATTGAGGAAAATTTTCATGTTAGTTTCGTTTAACGCAATACACTAATGGCGGATCAGCTGTTGATTTAAAAATTTCATTAAGTATAACTTAGAGATGGAGTTTTGAGAACTTACATATTTACGAATGTCCCATGCGATTCAGAGGTATCATAAAGAGAAAAAAAAAAACTAAATTTAAAAGATATCGTTCATGTCAGAAACATTAAACCTTCAAAGATTATTCTCGTTTGGCTGCAGTACTTTATCACTATTATATTGAAGGAACAATTATTAAGCCCACGACATTGATTTTCTTTTGGTTAGGAATTTTAAAAATTAATTATCGACCATTGAATGAAGAACTATTTTATGCATTAATAAGTAGAGATTTAACTTTATATGTATACGAGGGATACGTAGAAAATATTCAGTTAACGTGTTATAACTTTGGTATTCTGGATCTACAGGGTACAATCAGGAAGTTTGTGACGACCCGTGTATTTTTTTTTGATAACTGTTGGTTACGCGAATGCAGTTAAATTTGAGTGATAAATTGTGTTTTGGAAATTTTGGTTTACGAGGTGCATTCAAAAAGTTTCTAATAACCTGGATAGTACTAAATATATTTGAGTTTGAGTTGGATTGTTTGGGACGAGTGTCTGTTGTAGGACCCTCGTGTAAGAGTTTACTGAGTAAGCACAATCCTACTTTCCACGATCAAGTAGGCTTAATTAACACCCAGCTTAAGACAATTATTTTAGCAAAGTTTCGATTGTGGTGGCGCCTGGAGACATATTTTCCCGGACTGAGCTGTTTCAATATAGGTGTAAGGTGTTTGAGCGTATTAATCATTCATTTTACTTCTTATTTCGACCACGCCCATCTCCCTGTTAGCTGGCTTGGCAACCCGCTTACAGTAGTAAGCATACACGACGCCTAGTGCGGTTTGGACGTGTAACAAGTACTCGTAGATCGTTTTGCTTTAAAGCCATGTTGTTCCGTGCAAAAATAGCCATTTTTCACGAAGAAGTCGACCAATCGTTCTTTCATCGACATCTCAAATATTTTCGAGAATGCGGGCAGGAGAGAGATGGGTCTATAATTATTAGTGAACCTTTTGTCTTTTGCTTTAAATATAGGGACAATTTTGGAGATTTTTAATCTATCAGGAAAGATCCCACTACTGAAGGCATTATTAATCAGTCCTGACAGGGGTTGGGCAGTAATGTAGGGTACAAGTTTAATAACTTTTACCGGTATATCATCATATTCAACTGAATTGGTGTTACGTAATTGTTTTATCAAAGTAACGACCTCTTCTTTAGTTATATGGTTCCAAAACTACGAATTACCATTGACTTTTGGAAAAATAGCAGACTTATGAGGAAACTTATTGGAAATATTTAGTTCGCTAGTGATAGTATCACAAAAGTAACGATTAAATTCATTAACCACCTCCAGTGGACAATTTACTTCCACATTATTGATCATTAATATAATATCATCGACATTTTGTTTATCATCTTTATTATAAAGGTTTTTTATGATATTCCATGCTGTTTTGGCTTTATTTTTAGAGTTAATAATAGATCTGTCATTCATTTTTTTGGCATTAATTATAATTTGCCTCAATACACGACAATATTTTTTGTAGTAAGTAATTAAAGTCTCCGAGGGGAAACGTTTTGTTAAAATATGGAGCTGGCGCTTGGTGTTACAAGATTTAATGATACCTTTAGTTATCCAAGGTTTTTTACCCTGTGTTTTTCCTTTATAAGTGGGAAAGATAAATGAAAGTAAGTCAAAAACGTATCAAAAAAGGAATCAAAATCTGATGTGTTATGCAAGAAATTATTATCGCTTATTAACAACTGACAAAAACGATGCGAGTTCAGTGCATTAAATTGCCTACTCATTTTTAGATAATGGTAAGCCTCAGGTTTAAATAAATTTTTGAATTGAATGATCTGGGTATTGTGATCAGAGAAACCCAAGTCAAAATTAAAAGTTGTAAAATTGCTAGTGTTACAGTTCGTTAAAATATTATCAATACAGGTTTCAGTCAATCTACATACCCTCGTAGGGGTGTCAATAGCCGGTATGAAGTTATATGATTGTAATAGGTTAATGAAACGTTTACTCGGTCGAGAATCCTTAGTCAGATCAATATTAAAATCGCCACATATGACTATATTACTGTGGTTAATAAAAAAATCAAGTAAAATTTCTAGACTATCAAAAAATAAATCTATATTTCCAGGCGGTCTATATAGAGAAATGATTACAGATTACGGTTATCGTCCTCAGTAGTAATAAAATCTTTTGGAATTGTTTAAGATGCTGAAAGAAATTTATTAATTATGGAAAAGTGAAAACGCAAACATAAGCCTATTTAATATAACAGTACAACTTTATTATCTTTCCAATATACGTTCGAAATTCCTGTTTCTTCTTAATGTGTCACAAATGCACCGTACTATCATCTTTTCAATTTTTTACATTCAGGGCCAGAACGCATCTTGCAACTCGGGATTCTGCTACGTCTAACCGTGCCAAAGGAATGAATCACCTTTTTAGCGAGATAGTTTATTACTGGAATAGAAGTATAGTAGTCAAATTATGAAAACAATTTTTTTAGGATTTCGCGACCAAACGCACAACTACGTTACTGCTCGACCCTAAACCAGATTCATTTAAAAGGCGCCTATTAGGGCCTTTTTCCGTCCCTGTGCATATTTCATACTTATAACAAAATCCAGAAACTCTAAACAAAATAAATAGGCGGTAGCCCCATTTATGGGGTTTCAGTAGGAAGTATTGCTTTAGATGGTGGCATTGATTTGCTCATCGATTGATAGTATTTCTTCCATAGAAACTTAGAAGAAAGTGAATCAATAATAGGTCTTAGTTTGTAAAGCTTAAATCTTTTTTGGCTCATTTCATTACGAATGATATCTAACTCTACGTGTTGATTCCAGTATATTCTAAAAGTTGGTATTGAAACAAGTGAAGATAATATACAGATGCCGAAATACTTTCCATTGTAATTTTTTCAATAAGCTTATCATTAAAAAAATACTTGAAGTATTGATAGGGTGTTTGCAAGTTAGTAATCTCAGCTGGTAGCACAGTGTTTGCAGTAAAATTACAAAGTGTATCTCTTAATTTCTCGTTCTTCCATAATAAATTTACTTTCTGAGGTCTGGAAGATTGGGGCTTAGATATGGAAATTTCTGTTCGAGTTACTGAAGTAACTAAGTCGGACAAGCACAGGTAAAATAATCACCTCTAAAGGCAGTACGCCTTAGGGGATAGTCCCTTTAGGAAACCTCAGGAATGCTCCTAAAAGCGGGCTTGCGTTCTAGGGAAGTGTAAGTGTCTTTGTTTTCCGCGGGCTAAATCGCTCCAGGGAAGTGTAGTATCACAGGAATTGCGGTGTTTTACAGGCAAGATCGATTTATGATCTACCAAAGGCACAAAAGGAATCTTTCCAACTGGAGACTGATTGGATAAATGTGATAAAACCAAATTATACCTTACCCATCAGGTAAAATAAAAAATAAATGCGGCGGTTTAATAGGTCGTTGAAGACCTCAGGACGGAACCAACAAGATAGTTACTTCAGAACTGAAGCAACAAGATAGGCGAAGACTTCACGGCAGAAGTCAATAACATAGGTGAGGACTGCAGGGCAGAAGTCAATAAGATAATTAATCTCGCGTCGCGGTTCCACTTACATAGCCCGCTCCCTAACGTGATTGGATTAAAAGAATAATGAGTTAATCTACGATCGGTCGGGATTGGACAAAAATGAAGCGAGACTTTGGGGGGGTTCTATAATAGAAAGGGATAAATTAAAATAATTAATTTGCAAATTTATGTGATGTTTTCTGGGTCTTTACAACCAGAGGGAAAGGTGCCCAAAAAAATCAGTCTGCAAGGGAAAAACAGTAAGCAGGATGGCCATATCTACTATATTGACTTTTGTTGACGCTCTCGGGTCATTTATTGTACAATTTACAAAGGAATAAAGATAAATCTACACTTAATTAACGGGGAGATACCAAGAACTCTTGGATTACCTAGTAAATTGAGAGTGAATAGATAGTGACTATTTTTATAAGATTGTTAAAAATTTTATTAAATCCGTTCGACTTCGTACCGATGGTCCTATTTTATTAATATGTTGATGAGGATTCGAGTCACAAATAAATGTGCAAAAGTCAAGGAGGCGCCGTGTTAATTTTGCCACTGCACACTTCTAATGATATGATTGGTAATACAATAAGCCTGCTACTCCTATCAACATAGTGGAGTCCGAAAAGTAGTGATATGTCCTTATAATCCTTTAATTACACAAAGAGAAACAAGAATCCCCCAATCGGTGTCTCAGTTGAGAATACTCCTGAAAGACACATTGAATGTGGATATATACCTGAAACAAACCTACGGGGAAGCGGAAATCATCACGACGGCGAAGTTACACATCAAGAAACTTCCAAAGAAATAACTGATTATGCTCATGTTTCTATTGATGATGTATTGCCCTTTCTAAAGGCGTAACACCAAATTAAAAAGATCATCCAAAGGCAACAACAAAAATCGGAAACAACCGCAATCACTTCATACAAAAAAGATCTTATGGAAAGAGATGAAGCAAAAAAGTCAAGAAATGCAACAAGAAACGTTTCTCAGCATCACTCACCTTTTAATTAAAAAAAGAACAAATCGCAACATAAAACACAGAAGACTGAACTTATTCACCCTGTGAAGAAAAATTCAGTCTTCCTGTAAACAAAGTCTGGATTTCTTGTGGGAAATGCCTCACAGGTGAAGAATCGAAACCAGATTTATTTATTTGCAAGTCATGCTGTTAAAACTACTATTTTTGGTCTGTCCACTTTTGCCCGACTGTGTTTTCAAAATTTGCTTATTTTTAAATTTAGAGTTAAATGTTATGTTTAAACATTTGTTGTTTGCGTTTAATACTAACAGTGTACACTTTATTTTAAAGTAAAAACAGCTGTTTTACAATGTTTCAGAATGATGTATTATTGCGGCGTGTGCAGTTAGCACTCCGTCATAAACATTTCCAGTTCTGACTTTTGAGTTCCGGCTTTTTTTTTGCAGTTCTCTGTTCAAAGTTTAAAGAGTTCCGACGATTAACAGTTCCAATTGTGTCTGAAAAATGTGCGCTAACTTCACACTCGATCTTCGAATCGAATAGTTCTGAATAGTTCACTAGCTTTACTTTTGTGAGTACTAGAGTTCTTGATATTAAATTAGATTTTGAGAACAAATAATTGTTACAGTTAATTATTGCATTTCCACACGTAATAAAGGGTTCCTGATAGTTAAAGCAATTTTTTTTCGATTTAAGAACGCTATCGATCCGAGTACTATGTCCTCAACGGTTTTCTTTAGAGCTCGGAGAATACTTGTAATAAAAAATAGAATGTGTATAACGTAGGTGTAGTATACAAAATTTTGAAATAATAATAAAGTAAGTAATTAAAAGAAAATGAAATAATAAATCTTCAAAAAATACTAACCTTACACCATTTATAATTGTGCCTTTGGCTCATCGGTAGATTAATAGGGTTGGTTCATTAAAATGATTTGCTTAATTACCACTTACCATGTATAATAAAGAATGTAAAAAAATTAAGTTATCTCGGGCGCCAAATTGTCTTTTTTTAAATTATCGGGACAATTAAACCGACTTGACAAAAATGTAAAAAATAACAATATGCAGGCTATGTTTATTGAATTAAATGTAATGATGAAATAATGAAGGTCTTAAAATTATGCTTAAAGTACTAAATAAGTCACTAAATAAATACCTTAGAAATTTTGTACACAAACTTTTCTTTTTGATAACCACTGGTATCCTATATATGATTACGGAGGGGTTAACAAAATGAAGTTATTCTTACGTCAACATGGTGCAATCTTGACATAATGTTATCAGCCACACCCCAAATTGAATTTATCTTTATAAAATCCGAATTTCTTCTTAAAATATTTAAATCCACTTCTTATTACAATAATTGGAAGTATCCATTCAAAAAATTTGCACTCATAAAACGAAAAAATGTACACAATATTAAATTCAAATGCGTACTTAAAATGCAATTACGTTGTAAATTGAAGTAATGATATACGTGTAATTAAAGTAAAAACGTTATTAAAACGTAAAAAAAAAAAACGTAAGGAAAACCAAAGAAAAACGCCTAAAAAGAACAAAATGCTATAATTTTATGTAAATGTATTAAAAATATATCTCTTACCACCAAATTGATGGCGTTTTTCACATAATTTAAATAAAATCGAAAAGAAGCAGCTTCATGCTTCGACATTAAAACGGAAGTGAAAATGGAGATTTCAAGTAGATGATCAGGTCATGCTTACAAGATATCAGCAGAATAACTTAACGCAGACGCGGTTATGTATCGATAAGAAATGAATACAAATTGAAAGCAGGATTATAAATCTTTACAAAAGTGTGTACTATGAAGATATGCAAATTAAGTTGCCTACCTCATACCAATATTGTAAAATAATTAAAATTTTCTTGTATTTAGAACTAAAGGTAGGAAAGATCCTAAATTGAGGTATATTTTATACAACACATAAAAGAGTTGTTACATACTATCGAACTCCTATCAGAAATGTAAAAAATAACTTTCGTCCGTACTTAGGAAAGCTTCAAAATCAATATGCTTACTTTTAAATCGAATAACTTTTTAATGCACGATCATATTGTTTTTGTTTATAATAATTTTCTTTACTGAACTTTTTGTCCGAAAATTTCGAATCAACGATGTTTAAAGGTCTTTTTAATACGCTACCGGATCGCTTTTGTCTTAAATTGTTTTTTTTTAGAACGAGGAGTACTATATGGAACTAGCGCCAGAACTACTGGAACACTAAAATGTCGTCCAAAGTTTGTTATACTACCAAACCGCAGTAGACGTCATGCAGCCTTACCAAGCGGTTTGCCAAGCTAGCTGCAGTGGAAATGGGCGGTTTTGATAAAAGACGTAAAATGGTTGAAACTTAGATTTAAACATCTTACACTTACCATAAAACAACAAATAACATTTAATACAACAAAAATAGTTTCTAGGCGCCACCACAATCTATAATTTCTCTGAAATAGATAGTCGTAGGCGAGTTGCTAAGTTAATCTTACCTGACTATAGAATTGTAGCCTACTCGAGAAAATCATATACAATTCAAGTTCAAACATTCAATTCGTACAACACCCTTTCACTTCAAAAGAGCAGGTTAAATTTCGTTTCAGTAATCTTAATAAATCAATCTTAATTCCCAAGTAACCAATATTTTGTTGTTAATAAACGCATATAGATTTACCTCAGTATTAATTCGAATACTGTCAATAATACTTCACACCGTTAATTATATACAGGATCACTCTAAAAGTTTCTTTTCGATTGCGCGGGTTTATACACAATACTTTTTAATTCAATCTTTATTAGAAACTGTTTAACCATTAACTCCTTTTACTTGTAAACCTTTCAATACTTCATCTTTAATTGTTTACGATATAAAAATTAGCGTAGATGGCCATGCTTGTTCAAAATACTCTCTAACTATAACTCTGAGACCGAGTGTCTTCTACCCTTTCACTCTCCCGTATAAAGATCTAGGCATCTATTTTGCAAAACGTCCACCACGCTAAAATCTCGCTAAAACCAAAACAGCCTATCCCATAGGAGTTCAAAAACACATATCTTTGCCGGCACACAAAATTTTTGTAAAAATCTTAATAATTCTTCGAAACATTCAGATTTCGCATCTATACTCACCCACACAACATCCAGATCTTGGTTCAACTTTTTATTAAAGTCCCGTATATGCACGACATTTGCTTCCGTAAAATTCAGTACATTTCGACACCGTTTGTCCTTGAGCATACGTAACAGTTTCCATTGTGGAACAAACTAAATCATTTATACAAGCAAAAATATACATACGTATTCTTCCTCTACACTTTAATATACCATCAACATATCATAAATGCACCACGCCATCCATTTACAGTACTTTTAAGCTGCATTCCTTAAAATATAGTACTATTCATTATCGTTTCAATAGGGATGTTACGAAAACATTATTTCTGATTCTAATTTAATACTTCCCACTTTCAATCACATTTAAACACGCTTTTATTTAATACTCAAAGGTTTACCACAAATTCCAGTGGCCTAGCATTAAGAACAACTTCCATTATGTACACAAAAAAAATGTCTCGTGCAAACTCACGTTTATATATTATCAAAACTAGGTCCTACACACAACACAACACTGCATATGCCCAGTGCGTCAAAATAATTTGATAAATTAGCAACAATTCAAAATCTTTATAATTTTTTACGTCGAATAATTTTTTAATGCACGATCGAGTTATTTTTGTTTATTATTTTTCCTTTGGACCTTGAGGAACAAAAATTATTGTCTGAATTTCGAAAAATTTTGATTCAACGTTGTTTAAAGTTGTTAATACGCGATCGGGTCGCTTTCGGCCTTAACGGTTTTCGTAGACCTAGGCAATTACTCCCTAGAACTAGTTTTAGAACTACTGCAGCTATTAAATATTTTATTTTTGCGGAATTTATCCGTGCTTTTTTCAAAATTACTTTTCCAAGCTTACATTGAGAAAAAAATTTCATTATGTATAGGAATGTAATAATTACCTGTCATTCACTAAATGTTTAATGAGGATGGACATCATAACCACTCAGGTTATGGAAAAGAACTAGGATAAATGTTCATAATTGATAAGTTTAAATTACAAATCGAATGCGCAACACCACGATACTTACCAGTAGCGTGACAGTAATCTAGTACTTTGGGGTTTGTAAGATCGCCGGTAAAAGGTTTGTCGCAAGCATCGCTTACACCAGGCTTAACATAATAACAGACTGAGTATGGTTCGTATTTACACGTTTTTATGGCAAACGCTTGCTTGGGATCGGATACAGTCGTACCTACCGGTACTAATAGCGCTTCAAAATATGCGTATATCACGAATAGGAAAAACATCTGCTTTTGATAGTTCCGAAACGCAAGTATTTTTTCCGCATAGAACTCCCCCGTTCTGTCATTTTTTTGTTTAAAGTTAGGTAATTTAGTGTACACGAAACTACAGTCATGCGCTGTGTGATTGGTTAATTGCTCCTATGTTCTAAAGTAATAAAGACATGAATCATAAAAATATTTTGCCTCATTACATTGAGTTATTTAGTTGCTAAGTAAATGAGAAAAATTTATCCAGACATAATGCTGATTATCCGTTTGGTTTCTGACTAATAGTAATAAATTAACATGCACAGACTATTTAGCTCTGTTATACTAGAAAGAACCCACTACTTTCGTAATACGCTCACCATCACGATCGGTATCTTCCAGTCCATAAACATTGATGGAAATATTGTTGTTGGACTCGAAAGAGCTGTGAGACGCTGTCACTAATGCGGATACAATAGCCCATGCAAAGCAACAATTACCATTATTATTCACATTAAGTATGGCATGTTTATGCGCAATTTCGGATGGTACGTTCATACAGGAAGATCCCGTGGTAGGCGAAAATTTGACATAGGTCTCCAGAATTTGCTCGTGAGTCTTCGTCCATTGTCGTGATGCCCTTGGCGGGAAATTTGACTTAGTATTCTAATAAGGACCCTTGGCTAACTTGTAAGACAGATATAGGGCTACGCAACTTAATCTCGGGGGTTTCGCGTGAACATTGACCTTACCTAAACGCAAGAAACGAACAAGACGAGGGACGAGGAGACATGGTGAGTCAGACAGATAGAATAGAGCGAGAGAAGCCTGGAGTTGAAAGGAGGAGAGGAGAATATGAGAGGGAGAGAGAGGAGAGGAGAGGAGAGGGAGAGGGAGAGGAGAGGGAGAGGAGAGGAAGAGGGAGAGGAGAGGAGAGGAGAGGAGAGGAAGAGAGAGGAGAGGGAAAGGGAGAGGAGAAGGAGAGGGAGAGGAGAGGAGAGGGAGAGGAGAGGAGAGGAGAAGGGAGAGGGAGAGGAGAAGAAAGAGAGGGAGAAGAGGGAGAAGAGGGAGAAGAGGAGAGGGAGAGGGAGAGGAGAGGAGAGGAGGAGAAGATAGAAGAGGAGAAGAGGAGAAAGAGGGAGAGGGAGAAGGAGAGGGAGAGGGAGGGAGAGGGAGAGGAGAAAAGAGGAGAGGGAGAAAGAGGAGAGGGAGAAAGGAGAGGAGAGGGAGAGGGAGAGGAGAAGAAGGGAGAGGGAGAGGGAGGGAGAGGGAGAGGAGAGGAGAGGGAGAAGGAGGGGAGAGGGAGAGGGAGAGGGAGAGGAGAGGAGGGAGAGAGGAGGAGAGGGAGAGGGAGAGGAGAGGGAGAGGAGAGGGAAGGAGAGGAGAGGAGAGGGAGAGGGAGAGGAAGAGGAGAGGAGGGAGAGGGAGAGGGAGAGGAGAGGGAAGGAGGGAGGGAGAGGAGAGGGAGAGGGAGAGGGAGAGGAGAAGGGAGAGGGAGAGGAGAGGAGAGGGAGAGGAGAGGAGAGGAGGAGAGGGAGAGGAGAGGAGAGGAGAAGAGGGAGAGGGAGAGGAGAGGAGAGGAGAGGGAGAGGGAGAGGAGAGAGAGGAGAGGGAGAGGGAGAGGAGAGGGAGGGAGAGGGAGAGGAAGGGAGAGGAAGAGGAGAGGAGAGGGAGAGGGAGAGGGAGAGGAGAGGGAGAGGAGAGGAGAGGAGAGGAGAGGAGAGGAGAAAGAGGAGAAGAGGGAGAGGAGAGGAAGGAGAGGGAGAGGAGAGGGAGAGGGAGAGGAGAGAAGAGGAGAGGGAGAGGAGAGGAGAGGGAGAGGAGAGGAGAGGGAAGAGGAGAGGGAGGGAGAGGGAGAGGAGAGGGAGAAGAGGAGAGGAGAGGAGAGGGAGAGGAGAGGGAGAGGAGGGGAGGGAGAGGGAAGGGAAGGGAGAGGGAGAGGGAGAGGAGAGGGAGAGGAGAGGGAGAGGGAAGGGAGAGGGAGAGGGAGAGGAGAGGAGAGGAGAGGAGAGGGAGAGGAGAGGGAGAGGGAGAAGAGAGGGAGAGGAGAGGAGGGAGAGGAGGAGAGGAGGTGAGAAGGATGATCAACTTATTACACAAAATTTTTATTAAAAATACATCACTAGACAACAAGAAAATCTGCTTTAAAAAGAATACACTACTAGGCAAAGCGTCGCTCAACTGCCATTTCGGAAAACATTTACTACTTTAAAAATACACCACTAGATGACGTCATTAACAATCAGGTCTGCTTTTAAAAATAAGTGTAGTGGAGGGATTTCTTGTTATGCGCAAAGAACGTGTACATCGTATAATTCAAATCCAATTAACTTTCATAAAGGTTTCACTAGTGCAGGGCTGGTATTTTTGGACGAGAGAGAGAGAGAGAAGAGAAGTCCGAAAGAAAAAAGGGAGATAAGAGATACAAGAAAACGAGCGAGACAGGAGGAAAACGATAGAGAAGAGGAAAACGAAAGATACGAGGAAAACGCTAGAGAGACGAGAGAGATCAACTTTTATTACAGAAAACATCCGCTAGTTTATAAATACATCACTAGACGGCGCCGCAATTCTGGTTTTAAAAATACATTACTAAGTAGAGCCACGATCAACTTCCATTACAGAAAACATCCGCTAGTTTAAAAATGCATCACTAGAGTACGTCACTAGCAAGTCTGCTTTTAAAAATAAGTGTAATCACACGCGCAAAGAATGTGATCATCACATTTTCATGGGCAGTCTAACTTTCGCGTAATTAGCTAATTAGTGTTTTAGATGCATTTAAATAGTGAAAGGTTGTTATTGTGGTTATATTAATGATGGCTGGAAGGCTCTAAATACTTTATATTATTCAGTTATAAGCAAGACGTGTAAAGTGCATGGTATGTGGGTGTAAGCAGCTGTTCAACTTGTCAAGGCGTTCTTCCAACACAATTATCGGCAACAACCCTGGTAAGTTCTCATTTTTTATTTTAACCCTTACCCTTATTTTATTTATACTTTATTCAATTGCTAGAGGACTGATTTCAAGTTGGTTATATTTGTTGGTATATAGACATGTTTACTGATTTAACTGTAAATCGTGTTTTTATCACTGTATGCTAAAATCGCCAATAGTGTACACGTTAATTTGAGGGATATTATTGTTATTATGGATGTCTAATGATAATTATGATTGTAAATAAAATAACACAGCGTCCCATAGCGGCCTTACGAAATGAAAAGCTTCTGTATTATCAAAATTGTAATTGCCTTACGAAACGAAATCTTTGTTAGTTTCAAAACGTTTGTGTATTATCAAAATTGTAAATCAAAGTCAGCTTGTTTATTTACCCCCGGGGTATTAGTTCGTTTTCAAAACGAAATAGTACGTTTAACCTTGTTTATAAATCTAGAGCCCCTTTTGCCACAGATATTTCCGCCAAGACTTTCCTTGTGTGTGTGTAAAATAATATTGCGGTCTGATTTCGAGTTTGGTTATATATTTGTTATTGTATAGGCTTTTTTAACTAATTTAAATATAAAACGTATTTTAGCGCTGTACGCAAAACCCAGTAATAGTGTTACAAACTAATGCTTGTATATTGACAGTAATACCGAAGGCTATCTCATGTATTTTTGAAATGTGGTTGATCTTAGCAAGCTGTAAATTAAGCCAAACCAGTATTTTTTAATTGTAAGTTATGCAAGTTATGATTTGATTGATTGAGATTGAGTTGTGAATGATCGACTGTTTTCCCACGTCGGTGCCCTCACGTTTAGGGCGAGTACCAGCTCTGAGTGTTAGTTATCCTCATCTACAAAGTAAGCGGTCGCGCATTGGAGCTAGGTATATACAGTGGGAGAATCGTTACCTGAAGGTTATGAATAATTGTTAGCTCAGCTTCTTGATTGATTTGATTGAGGTTGATTGATTTGACTGATTTGGTTAATTGCTTTGATTGATTGTGATTGATCTGATTCTTCGATTTGATCTAGAGTGATTTTTCTATTTCCAATAACGACAGACCATACTACAGGAAAGTTTCATTAGTTTTAAATCTCAAAATAGTATTACTTATAATAATTGATTAAAACCCTTTATCTTTTTTATAAACAGCTTAATAACGACTTAGGACGTTCAGGCTTGCATATAAACTTAAGGGCCTTTTTGACAGACGTATTTTCACTAAGGCAGATCTTGTATGTAAAATATTTTAATTATCACTTTTCCATTTCCAATAACGCCAACCAGTTATAACAGAAAACATTCATTAGTTTTAAATCTCAAAATAGTATTACTTATAATAATTGATTATATTATATATTATATTATAATTTTATATTTTTTATTTATAAATTTAATTATGACTCATAACTTAAACCAAAATATATTGTGTGTAACAGTATGTTGAGACCCACAAGCATACGTCCTACCTTAAAGCTTAGTGTTAGACCCCTTATCTCAAATTTCACTCATAACCATAACAGTAATCTGTATGTAGTTTTAAAATATACCGCTAGGTGGAGCCAGCTATATTACAGAATACATTCATTAGCCTATACACAAGTACTTGGCGCCACAAACAAATTCAAATTTTAGGGCAAGGGAGCGAAGATCTATACCTGTCCTAGAAGTTAGAATTAGGGCCCCTTATTAGAATACAGAGACTTAAATACAAATTTATCCCATATTAATTGCCTATGTTCGGTTTTAAAGTATTCACCAGGTATATTATCTCGTTTTGTCATTTAGTTTATTATTCATGGCAATGTCTCACAAAATGGGTTATACCTAGCATCATAAATTCTTATTAGTGTGTTGTTCTATTAAGTTTGACATCACTAATAGATTTATTTTCGTTTAGTATTTTCTGTAACTTAGTTGTTTAGTTGAGTACGTTATACGAGAACTTTGATAAAGACAGGTTTCTAAATACAGTAGGAACCCTTAGCTGCAAAATTTGCAGTAAAAAAGATATTTAATGTAAAGTCTATGGTACTTTGCGCCCTCCACGGCTTGGCGCCTGCCAGCGGTTGAAAACTTCGAGGACCTGCGATTTGCAGCATGAACTTGATTGAAAGATTGTTGATGTGTTTTAGACAACTTTTAAGTTTTACACTGTACTTTTAACCGTTTGAATTTATATAACATTCCCAAAAGTAATTGAGAGAGAGTTGTTACGTGTTCCGTAAGTGATGATTTCATTGTATTCATAAGATTTGGCAAATTCCTTTATATTATTTGAGTTTGTATTTAAGCTCTTAATGTTAATCTCCCCCTAATCTAAAATTATTACAAAGGATTTTGAATGTTGTGAACGTTAATTTAATAATTTTGTTAGTAGTCCTTTTGTAATTGTAAGAAATCTGTTCGTCTTGATTACCTACTTACCGTCCTTACTTTGAATGAATGTTACATTTATATTATAATGACCTAGTTACAGAGTCGTTTTGTATTATTTTGATCTGAAACTTTTAAATCTTCACTAATCGATCGATGTTATTGTACAATGGGTATTTGCACAAAGCAGGTGTAATGTAACGTATTGATACAAACTAATTTTTGAATTATTTACAGTGTAATTTTGACAAATTGTCAGCAGTTAAACAGTAACAATTACTAAATATAAGCTTGATACAGAATAACTAAACACAGTAACGGCACCTTACTTGAACAATGCGGTTTATTTATAACAAAAAAACGCATACTGCCCACTTCCATGCCGATTTTTATTTTAAATGTAGCGTTAGTAAAACGAAATACTATTGCAAACCGCAAATTGCGTGCCGCAGATATTACGCGGTTCCCGCATTTTTAATTTAATGACATACTATGTAGCAAATATGTGGTATGGAACAACACACAACCTTCCAACTTACAAAGAAGAATTTAAAAGAAATGAAATAATTTTAATAATAATAACTTTTAGGGTAGTTATGCAACCCCTTTACGTTCATAACTATATAAATATCCATAATACAGTTTAAGCATTTGAAATCTTATTTAATTACTTTTAGACCTTGGCTTTGTATCAAGAAACTTTATAAAGGCGAGATATATAAAATTAAACATTCCTTAAAACTATGTTTACACATTTTTTTATAAAATTGATCGTTATTCAGATATTGGAAAAATATTGAAAAAAGTAACCCTTGAATTCTAACTTAGAAATTTTTTGCCGTTAGATTACGCGTCATATCAAAAAATTGCGTAGAACACGCACACACGCAAATACACTCGCTCACCCGTCTGCACTCACGCACGCACGAACACGCACACGCAGACGAACACGCACACGCTCACGCACACGCACATGTACCCGCACACGCACACACACACACTCACACGTACCCGCGCACGCCCACACACGCTGACACGCACACGCAAACGCACATGCACACGCACACGCACGCACACACGCACACGCACGCACACGCAAGCGCGCACACGCTTATACACCCGAACCCGCAGACGCACACGCACACGCACCCACCGCGCACGCGGACACGCAAACGCGCACACGCACACGCACACACACGGTGACACGCACACGCATACGCACACGCACGCATACGCACACACACACACACACACACACACACACACACACACACACACACACACACATTCGCACTCGCACTGTGAACAACGAAAAATTCCGTGCACCCCCACAACCGCTTATATCCCGATAAATGTAGTATTTTTGTCAACGGTATAAGAAACTTCAGTGGTAAGTTTTTCAAATAGTACCAATTGTCATTTGCAGAACTCCCAGAAAAAATCATCATATTGTCACCAAACAGGAAACTTCGTTTGGACCACCGACAAGTACCGAGAAAGGGCTTACTGTCACTGTCAGGTAAGTATAACCTTAAGTAACACTATACTTATAATAATTAATTTAAAATTAGAGTTAAATAAAAACACGAAAGCGCAAAAAAATAATTCTACTGAGAGTCAGGAGGAGAAGCAGGATATTCACAGGTGGTAGGCATGTATCACAGGTGGTAGGCATGTATACTCCATGCCAGCCGGGGAGGTACCACCACCCTTACCATGAGCTCCTTAATATTGGTTCTGCGATTTTCTGAGCTCGGTAAGGGCTGCCGGTTACCTTTTCCATTATCCTTAATCTATTCTCATCCTTATTCTTCCTTCTCGCCCTCACTGTCTTCCTATCGGATTAAAAGTCCCAAATTAAAAAATAAGATGGCTGTGGTTTCTAGGGTTATAAATTCCGGACGTAAAATCCTGCCCCATTCGAATGTCCGGGAGGGCAGGGCCCGATCGACCTCGGTCATCGAAAGTATCAACTTTCTGATTCACTACTGCAACATCCGCGGTATCAGGTCTAATCTTAATGCTATTCACCAACATCTTGAACAATTACAACTTGATATTTTGTTTCTATCTGAAACACAAGTCTCCTCTGAAAGCTCCGACTCACCCGACTTGCAATTTCCTCAATACCACCTTCACTCTAACTTTCGATATAAAGGTGGCGTATGTGCCTACATCAAGGACAGAATTGCTTGCAAGAGGGTTTCTTCCTTAGAAAATAAAAATTTTGACGTGATTTGGTTTAAACATTCTGGTCCTAATTTTGTGAAATTCTACTGTTGCATTTATAGGTCTCCTAATGACAGCAACTTTCAAGACTTCTTCGATTACCTTAGTATGAAAGTTGACTATCTCCTGTCTCAGTTTCCATCTTGCGATATCTCATTTGTAGACGATTTCAATGTTCATAACTCTAATTGGCTTCAGTTTTCATCTACTACAAATCCTGCTGGTCATAGTGCAGAAACATTTGCTATTTCATGTGATCTCACACAAATGATTTCTGAACCCACAAGAATCCCTGATAACCCTAACCATACTCCACATCTTCTAGATCTCTTTCTTACATCAAACCCTCTTGTTTATAAAACTTCCGTTTTTTCGCCTTTAGGTCTTTCCGACCATTGTCTAATAAAAATCATTTCTACTGTACCTAATTCCACTGTTGTTCGCAAAACCGATAGAACCTTGTGGTGTTTTAAGTCAGCTCGATGGAGTGATTTACGGGATTTCTTTGCAACCTTTCCATGGCGTGAATATTGTTTTAAGTCGTCCTCTTCTTCGGACATCGCTCTTTCAGTATCTGAAGTCATCCTCATGGGAATGGAGTTATACATTCCCAAAAAACAGTACCGTATAGGTCATTCAGGTTCCCAACCCTGGTTCAATAAGGCTTGTGCTGATGCAATATCTTTAAAAAATAAATGTTACATTAAATGGAAATCTAATAAATCGGTCGACAGTCATGTGGAATACGTTGGTGCTAGAAATATCTGTAAAAGTAAAAACTTTGGAACATATTCATTTCCCCCCCTGACGTCTATTAACGGATCGGTATTTGCTGATTCTGTAGACAAAGCCAACGTTTTTGTGGATTTATTAGCATCAAACTCGTGTCTCAATGATTCTGAAAAAGATGTGCCCCTAGTCAACTCTTCTTCATGCGCTATGAAACCAATTCATTTTCGGTACAAGCTCTTGGAATCGATCATCAGTAGGCTTAATCTCAATAAGGCGACCAATTGCCATCACTTCCATTTTGTCTAAAATCATGGAAAAAGCAATCAATCAGCAACTACTCACGTTCCTTGAAACTAACAAACTCCTTAGTGACCACCAATATGGGTTTAGGCAAAGTCGTTCAACAGGCGATCTTCTTTCATATGTGACCCAAGCAGTCCGGTGAAACAGTTGTAGTCGCTTTAGATATCTCAAAGGCATTTGACCAAGTTTGGCATAAGTGTTTACTTGCCAAACTCACCTCGTTTGGGTTAAATGATATGCTCATCAACTGGGTTTCTAGTTTCCTTGATAAAAGACGAATACGTGTCGTATTTGATAGCTTCTTTTCAAAAGAAGTTAGTATTAACGCGGGCGTACCACAGGGATCCGTTATAGTGCCTACACTTTTTCTACTGTACATAAATGACCTTATTTCTTCAACAACTAACCCCATCCATTGCTTTGCTGACGATAGCACTCTTCACTGCACTTCATCTCAGTCTACTCATAGTGATAATCCACCTTCTATGTCAAATCAAGAAATTAAAGCTGAAATGGCAAATTCAATCAACAAAGACATTCAACGTATTCTCGAATGGGGAAGCAATGATCTAGTTAAATTTAATGCTAACAAAACTCAGTGTTGCCTTATGTCCGCCAAAAAGATCGATCATTTCCTGTTGTAAGTATGAATGGCTCAGTTCTTAAGTTTTCAGACTCTATTACTCTGTTGGGTATGACTGTATCTTCAAATCTCTCATGGGTTGACCATCTTCTGTCAGCTACCAAAACAGCTGCTCGTAAAATAGGCTTTTTGTACAGATCTAAGCAGTACTTTACCTCTCGACAACTCCTTCTGCTGTGTAAGGCCCAAATTCGGCCTCATCTGGAATATAATTCTCACCTCTGGGTTAGTGCTCCCCAATACGCTCTCGATATCGTTGATCGTATTCAAAAGAGAGCGATTAGGCTTATAAATGACCCGTCCTTAACTTCTCACATACAGTCCCTCGAGCATAGAAGGATGGTTTCAGTTCTTATCTTTGTATTATCGTTATTACAACGGCTATTGTGCTGGCTGAATTATATTCTTTGATACCATCTCGGCTATCTTTTCGAGAAACACTCGGTTCGCTCATTCACATCATCAGTATGCAGTACAAATCCCCACTTGTCGTACCAAACGGACGCAATCCACATTTTTCTACACGGCTTCTAAACTCAGAGATGATCTCCCTAATTCCTGTTTCCTCTCACTTATGATATGAGAAATTTTAAGGTAGCTGTTCATAGGCATCTATTGGCAATTCATTATCCTCTATCCATCCTCCTAAGTGTTCCTGAGTGCTTTAGCACGATAGGCCTAATTTAGCCTGTTCAGGTCCACAATCATAAAAAATCCTGTAATGGAGCTCTGGCTAGAACTGGTAGATGAGTAAATATATGTTTGTAGTTTAGAAAGGCGAATAAATTCTGTAAAAATTCCACTTATGGTGTAACAAACTTTTATAGTCGGTGAGTAAAGAAAGGTCATCAATGTGGTTTTTAAGTATAGTGAAAGCTGTGCAATTGAAATGAAAAATGACATTGGGTTTTCTTTCGTTCCAGGAATATGTCAAGGATATCTGTTTCTGCTTCCTCTTCAAGCGCCGGTGATGATGTTTAAGTAAGAGCGCAAATGTTCTTGCTCGTCAATCGCCCCTACTCGTAATTACCGCTTGTTCTTAAATTAAAGCCATAAGAGTAACTGTTTATAAGGTTATACATTTTGATTTATTTGATTGCATCTGAAACTTGACATGAAACTTTTTGAAAGAAGATGAAATGCTTGAAGCCGCAATGGGGGGAATGGTGTAACATTGAGGAAACTTTTCGGTTTTTTCTCTTCCCAACTACCCATGATCGGTTGAGGAGAAACATGTTCATTGCATTAAAGCACGAAACTCAGATTCCAAACACTAAATAAGAATATAAAATATAAGTGAAATAAAAATGTTAAAGCGTAAAACGATAATTGTACTGATAATCATGAGAGGAGGCGTGATAATTCTGGTAATGAGGGGATAGCTGACTGGTACTGGTGGACGCGGAAGATGTATCTGCTTGGAAATGTAGGATTTATGTACAAGAAGCTAAATTTTGTAGAAAATGGCGAGAAAATTCAAGTACACAAACGTATTTTTAGAAAAAATTTACCACTTTTTATGGTGTGGCGAATTCTTATAATCAGGGACTACGGAGAGAAGGTACTGGCAGTCCTGATCTTCGGGATCGGGAGTATAGTGGAAGCTGTGTAGAGGGTTTTTATAAGGGAAGTTTGCAAAATTCGCCCTCTGGACAGGAGCAGGTCGCTGAGGAAATTGGGTTGTGCTTCCTCTACAAGTGCTGGTGATAGAGGTGAGAGCGCGAAAGTTTTTGTTCGCCAGTGAAACTTTCGCACCCCTACTAGTAATTACCACTCGTTCTGAAATTAAAAGAATTACTGTAACGTAAGATTAACTGTTTATAAAGTTATACAACATTTTGATTTGATCAAAAACTATAAGTCTTTAAGCCGAATTCAGGAAGGACAGATCCTCAAAGTTGACATTTTCTTGTGCTGGGTTGATTCGCCACTTTTGATTCTTACCGATTTTTTTTAAAGCTGACGTTATTTGATTTGTTCTTAAAGGGAGTTACTGAAATAAATAAAAACTACGGTAAAGCGCATTGTGGGGCGGGAAATAGAGATCAAATGCTTTAAAATTAAGCAGGTATAAAGTATAAGTTAAAAAAATTAACAAACAATGGTCCACTTTTGCTGGCGACCGAAAACACCTTTACTGCTTTCCAATACGAATTTAACATAGGAAGATATAGCCTCCATTATATCTGAAACCTGACAAGCAAAATTGTTTACTTTGAAAGAATATGAAATGCCTGAACCCTCAATAGGGGAATAGTATCACATCACAAACATTTTTTAAGAAAAAACAGACTTCTCCAACTACCAAGAAGCAGTTGATGGGAAACACTTTCATTCTATTAAACCACAGAACTTAGAGTCCAAATTCTTTGACTATCAAAAATATTTTTGGGTTATTCTGCTGGAAGTTGCAGATGTCAACCTTCGATAATCGTCTATTGATCTTGGTGTGGTACACTGTACTCTGGAGAACTTGATATTCCATTGCTTCGGCGTTTACATGGTACAAACAACAACCCCCTCAGTCTTTAAAAGGGTTGAATGTGGCAAGTTCTAGTGTAATTGTTTGTAATAGTTTATATTATGTTTTTTGGAGCGCTGAACAGGAATCTGAAGTTGTCCAACAGAAAATTTCTCCCAAAATATGAGAAATGATTAAAAAATTACTAAAAATGGTGTTTTAGTGGTTGTTGGCTTATAAAATAACGAGGAGAAAATTACCTACAATTTATATCTCTAATATTATTTTGTAGGTCGTACGGTCTCCACTCAAAAGAGCATTGAAATATAGGGGAAAGATGTTTGAAAAATAAATAAAAGTTAAGTTGGAATCTTTTCTTCAAGTCAATTGTTTCATCTGCAGTTCCGTGCCTTTCAACATGTTCACCTGGCAAAGCCATAGGAGAAACCCTTCTTTGTTTCCTTTGTGAGCTAGAACTTCTCCATTACTAAATATTAGGTGAGACGCGCTTTTTAAGCCTAACGCCTAACGGTCCTCTGTTCCCCAGTATCTTTCACGGATGCGGTCGTGTCATTTTTCTTTCTCTGCAACGGCGTGAAGTTATTATTGTTTCTAAGTGATTTTCATTGGAATGCAACAACACGATCGTAATTTAAAGTGGTCAAGAAAAAAGAAATAGAAACGTTACGTGATACTAGTAAAAAACGAAATGAAAGAAAGGGATCTGTTTTGCGGGTTTTATGTGAGAAAAGTTACATAAATGAAAGAACGATAGCTGCTCACCTGAAGAAAGCTGCTGAACCAAGCACACCTTCTAGAAGGTTAAGATCATCATATGCAGTTATGCAACTGCCTGGAAGTGATTTCTGTGCGGCAGTTATCAGCAAAATCCAACCGATAACTGACATGGTGGCAGATAATTGCCAGTACCATGATAAATGTTTCGAAAACCTGTACATTAGGTACAAGGTACAAGGTTGATGAAAAAAAAGGTTGGCTCTCATGATGAAGACGTTAAGGAAGCTATGAATGACATTTTCACTTTTATGGAAAACAATGACGAGGAATATCAGTTTTATTAGACCACATAATGAGTCAGATAAAGAGCGGCTACATTCCTCAAAGAAAAACCGTAATACAACGCTTATTGGAGAGATATGCGGAAGATGTTATCATATCAAAGATCAAACAAAATGCAATCTTATGCTTCAGACATACTGACCATAAGATTTAGACAGACGCGTGGCACATTGAAAGATGTTCATCAGAACGGGAAGAACGTCTTTAATTAGTTGAGAAAGCGGCTGACGTAATTCTTGAAGAAGTACGATCCCGTATGCCATGGATGGATATCCTCCTCCCGATTCTTTGTTGAACGAAAATAAAAGCCTTATTCTTCAGGTTCTTAGAAAAACTGGTACTCAAGAAGAAGCGAGGAAACACTGAAAGTGGGAAAAAATTTTTAGTCATTTTACATAGTGTTTTTAGCGCTGCCAGGCCAATTTCTTTCCTTTTTCCCTTATAAATTGAGCTATCAGCTTTTTTTAATGTGTGTTTTAAAGTATGGGTCACGAAAATTGATTGATGTTGTGTCATCGTTGGGATTTTGCGAAGCTTTTCGTCTTGAAGTGTCGTCATGAGACCATCGTTACAAATAAACCCGCGTGCTTTCTATCAATTTGTTCATGACAACGTAAAGAAAGCAATACGAGCTCAACTAGTTGTAGAGATGGTAGTTGTCTAAAAATATTTTGAGAAAGTTGGCTTAATGAATATCAACATTGAGGATCTCAAACAGCTATTTGTATCACTTGATTCCATCACACCCTTTTTCGCAGACCTGATTTGCCTTTATGACAAATAGAAGGGATTCCAGGATGGAGTGGTTTCATGAGTAAATCACGAGTGGTTTCCCTTTTGACGCAACCTATGTTGCTTGTTTGCCATTTATGTATGCTCTGCCATAAAAACAAAATTTATAGTAGCTTGTCAACATGGTATCCCTGAATAGTTGGGTTTGTTACGGGGGAAAATTGCAGTAGAATATGATGTTACAGACAAAATCTAACCATCCTTAATTGGAATGCGAAAGGCATCAATAGACAACACTCACTATTTATTATGTACGGTACATTGTCGACATTGCAAGCATATCAGAAACGCATCTTGACAAAAATGTAAACTTTCAAATCCCAGGATATTAAATCTATCGCAAAGACCGAAACTCCACTGTAGCTGCTGGTGGAGTAGCCATAATTATCTAAACCAAATACGAACATACCCAACTTCCCAAAATTCTTAATCTAAAAATTTAATTTACATCAATAAAGGTTAAGCATAATGACCAGAATAGCGTAGTAATATCTAGTGACTAAAGACAGCCAAAAATAAAACTTGTGCAAGAGATTAAAAGAAACTTTGGCACAATTGAGCAAATACTAATCACAGGTAATATAAATTATAGAAATGTCCTTTGGGGCTGTCTTATTACAAACCCTAAAGGTACTAAACTGGAACATCTGGTCATAACCAACTCTTTCGAAATACTGGCACTCGTTGAATAGACATGTTGCCCGTATCGGGAAGATCATCCTCCCTATATACTCGATATTGAACTCCAGAAAAACTTTAGTAAACCTGTCTTCCAAAGAGTAAATCTGGTGTGATTCACTGATACACTAACCGTCAAACTACCCACACCAAAGTTAATCAATGGCAAAATAAGCTGAAACCAGCTCGTTAGTAAACTACACTGCCCAACAAGACTCGATACAACCGTCAATTGAATTACATCAACAATACAAAAAAGCGTTAAACCAACCTGTACTACAACCAGACGACTGCATCCGACTGACTACAATTATCCTCCCAGATACATCATTGGTTTACTTAAAAATAAAAGTCAACTCTGGCGCGAATGGCAAAGAACCAGGAACCCCCAACTCAAAAATATATTAAACAACTTAACACGCCAAATCAAGAGATAACTGGATAACCTGCGAATTGACACATATCAGGAACATAGGTGCCTCAGCTCAGGAGATTGGGGCCACTGGAGAACAACCAGAAAAATACTCAAACAAAGAGAAGATATACCCACGATTTCGTCCGAAGCTGATAATACCACTTACACCTCCAATTCTGGAAAAGCTACTGCTTTTGAGTTCATCATGAACACCTTTGTCCCTGTATACATATGGAAGAGCGCTTATACCTGATGACATTCAATCAACTTTGCCCAATGAACTCCGTGACATCATAGCTAAACTACCCGATAGGAAAACTCCAGGACACACCTGATCTCCAATACCATCCTTAAACACCACCCAATGTAGGCAATAGCCTATCTATGTTTAACTTATAATGCCTGCACGAGGCTAGGTCACTTCCCACAGTGCTGGAAACACGCACGTATACTAATGTTCGGAAAACCAGGCAAAAATAAAAATATTTTAAGGAGCTATAGACCAATAAGTCTGCTGATGTCTCTATCAAAAATTTTTGAAACAATCATTCATAATCGCCTACTCGAACTCATTGAAAATCTGAATATACTCCCGAAATTCCAGTTCGGCTTTAAGATAGGCCAGCTCCAAAGAATTAGAGATCCCATTGAGCGAGGATTTCATGGTCAACAACACACAGCAGCGATTTGTCTCTATGTTGCACAATCATTCGTCTGGGAATGGATATAAGGCCTTCAAAAAAAGATCCTAGACTTTGCTATTCCAACGTATTTCAAAGCAATCATTATCTCTGGTGTCAATTCCAACTCAACCCTGTCCGAAACCGAAAACTTCCTAATCGTAGTCCAGTAAGGCAGCATCTTGGGCCCACTCCTCTTCAACATAGATACATCTGACTAGCCTGAGTTCAACGCTACAAAAGCCACCTTTGCGAACGACATCGCAGTGTTTACGCAAACTGACAATCCTAACGAGGTAATCGCAAAACTACGAAATGAAATTAATAAGCTTACATCGTGGTTCTAATTCTAGAATATTACATTAAACGCTGATAAATGCCAAGTGAAAATCTTCACTTTACGTAAGTTTAAAAATCCACCTTGTCTACAAATTGATAACAGTGTAATAGGCTGAAATCCTAAAGATGGCGTCGTCAATTATCTGGGAGTGTTTCTCGATGCACGTGTAAGCTGGAAATACCATATCAACCAGAAGCTTATTCAAAGCTATACCAGACTACGGCAGCTTTACCCGATCTTCAACCGTAGATCTAGTCTCTAGATTGAATACGCAGCTCTGCTGTACAAAACCCTATTACAACCTCTAGTATTATATGCATCTCCAGCTTGGTGTAATACGTCGAATACAAATATCCAAAAAATTCAACGCTTCCAAAATATAGTGTTAAGAGTAGCCGTGAACGCACCATGGTACGTCCGTTACACAGCTGCATGATGAACTAGGTGTCGTAACCATCGATCAGTTTATTAAGCAACGTGCGGCAAAGTTTATCTTAAACAAAGCTACGTGTGGTCACTACCACTTTCAACTGAACATTCCTACAAACTACCCCAGGGCATTGTATTAACAGATCCAATAGATGATTAAATTCATAAATCCAATATTTAAATTTATATTAATATGTAACTTTACTATGAATATCCTTTTGTCACACAATGTTATAGTCTAAGTCATTACATTACTGCTTCTCCTATCTATGTTATGCATAACAAAAATATTTGTTGGTCTAGCAAGAAATAAATTGGAAAACGATAACAGAGGAAGTGCCGGTAGCTCAGTGGTAAAGGGTGTGGGTGTGTTATTAATTTTGTAATATACAAGTCACAAAAGGGTAAAGTCATAAATTAAAGGGCGCCAGTTTGTTCGTAATCGAAACTATTGGAATCTGAACACATAAATGCGACTATTCTACAGCAAAGTTCAAAGCAAAGACCAGTTGATGGGTTATCAACTTCATTTACTCTAATTTTACTTTTCGTTAAATCTTATCAGTAAAATTCTGTAACTTAAAAATAAATTTAAAAAATAGCAAACAATCTAACAAATTATTACGTTATAAGATTTGATCAAAATCATAAAAAGATAAATGAACGTTGTTGCTGTAAGGTCGTTTAAATCAAAAGTTACCATAAAAAAATGAACCGGAGCAGTCAGATGAATGTAATCAAAATATTTTGTCTTCTAAATTTACGTGATTCGTAAATAATGATAAAAATTACATGTAAAATTGGACTAACACACTTAAAATTCTGTAATACGCTACTTATACTGTAATAATACTAAAAAAAAGTATCTGTACAAATGTGCAAATAAATTGATTTCCGAAGGGAAGTAAAACGCAACCTTTTGTACGCAAATTTATTAGATGTTAAATGTAAACGTAGGGAGAAGCTTGCAAGGCCAGAGTTCCCCAAAATCAATTAATTTTATATCGCAATTTTAACTATCTATATCTTGAATTGAAATTTAGTATACTTGACGATGTAAATATCAACACACAATGCAAAAAATAATATAACGCAATAACATAAAGGTCAAAAGCTGAATGAATGCGCTGTCAGTAATAGATACGATCGCCTGGCGGCCTCTATTTATAATACTAAAAACAAAGAAAAAGGTGTTCATGCGTGTAATCAAACACAGGTTTCCAAATTTAATAAAATCTTCAAATCACACAAATTATTACCTTGAATAGTCACAGTTTCTGGATTAACCTTCTCTCCCTAACTCATAGCATGGAGACGCAAATTTCCATTTTATTGACCTTTTATGATTGACCGGAAAATACCAATAAACCTCCAATCTCTTTTGGCACTGCGCGGTATTCCAGAATTGGCAGCTTTATAACGTCAACTCAACTAATTGTTTCGTTCAACTTAAAATTTTAATATAAACAGCGAAAAGTTCAAACCAGATTCAGGTGACTTAATATTTGCTTCACCTGAGTTTATCTACACACTGTTAATATAGCAGTACATACATAAGGAGTCCCAAGGATGAATGCATTCACCTGTACAGGTTGTTCTATCGTTATAAAAATAGTTAAGATTAAATTAAATGAAGTACTCTAAAATTGATGCAAAAATCACAGTTAAACAGATTATTTTTAATATAGAGTATTTAAAACACAAAATTTCAGTTAATTACTTAAAGGTTAGCACAACAAAAAGTATGGTAGGGCTGTACATTAAATTAGTTTCATGTGTGTTTGCATTCACAAAAGTGTAATTGTAGGGTTCCACCTAGCTTTGAATCGTTCTCAATTTTAATTAAGCAGTATGTGTTATATGAAAGAGTATTTGTGTGTTGTATAAAGATTTTCAAATTGAAAGTATTCAATTTGATTGAAATATAATATTTTGGTAAAACCCCTGCTGAGACGACATTGGTAAAAGGCTACCCAATTGCCACTGGTCTTTTGCTACTGTGTACTAGGGAATTCGGGTAGAAAATGATTGTAAACTTGTGAGTGAGTGAATTTACGATGTGTATTGTATTAATATGTAGGAAGGAATATGTATGTATATTTTTGCTTGTATAAATGTCGTAATATTGCGCAATAATAAAGATTGAATGCGTGTTCAAGGATAAATGGTGTTGTAATTTGTTAAATTGCGTGGAAAGAGAAATCGCCCACCTGAGAAATTTTCATAAACAGTTGAGTCAAGTTTTGGATAGTATACGGAGTGAATTTGAGTATGAATAATGGTTTTTCCGAAGAATTGTGAGTATATTTGTAAAGAAATTCAAGATGGCTACGTTGTCCCTTTGCGTACTGTTCCCATTTCAGGATTTCCATTCGGTAAAGAAATGGAATGGATTCTCGTCTGTGATAGGTTGATTGTGGTTTTGGGGCGAAAGTCGCTCTGCAAAAGAGCTCAAATAAAGGAGAATCGCGCCTAAAGTTTTTGAGAGATCTTCAAACGGTCAGTGCTGATTTTTGTTTGTAAACATTTAGAGGTGCAGTACATATAAGTTGACTGCAAAAACCCATGTTGGGGATGGAGTATTTAAGCATTTATGAATAAAAGGATTTATAGTGAATTGAAAGGAAGTACTAGTATTTTTCTTTCAAGAATTTACCTTACAATTTTGAAAAATCTCAAATATTTCGGAAAGGGTAAGATTTACGTATACACAGTATAAGAGCAACTTAGGTTTATTTTACTCGTACAATTCGAATATGCAAAAATATACAGGGCGTTCCATTAAAAAAGAACATAGTTTTGGTGCGCCACTATTTTTTGGTCGACCTGGTATAAATGGAAATAATTTTAAATCATGGGCATTGTGATCCTATATCATATTGCATTGAAAGAGTTTTGAAAATCGGTGGCGTCTAAGCGTTACAGTCCGTGCCGTTCGTCGTGAAATACCCGGTACCTATATTTCTGTACACCAATTTTGTTTTAGAAGTTTAAATACAAGTGTGTAATTACAAAATTACCATATAACTGAAATCAAGGTTGTACTATTAATAATAATGAGGCGAGAATAAAAACATAAAAGATAGAGGTTAGCGTAGATTTTGAGTGATATGGTTGGTACTGACACATTGACATTAAAACACATGTGTCGTAGATTGCGACCGTACTATAATGCACATTGACATGTTCGTGCGTTTTCCATAAAACCTGAATACTACTCATTATTAGGGGTAGTTCCACACTGTAAAAGCGGGCGGTTTTAGAATTTTTTTAAAGTTAGCATTTAAGTTTATTAATCTATATCTGACATGAAGATTTAAACCTCTGTTTGACATAGATTATTATTGTTTTTACAATAAGGTCTAATCGCATAAACTTTCATTAACGTATTACAAAGGAGGCAGCATATTGTTACACGTCCAAACCGCACTAGGCGTCGTGCATGCTTACTAATGTAAGCGGGTTGCCAACCCAGCTAACAGGGAGATGAGCGTGGTCGAAATAATAAGTAAAATGAATGATTAATATGCTCAAACACCTTACACTTACATTCAAACAGCTCAGTCCGGGAAAATATGTCTCTAGGCGCCACCACAATCGAAACTTTGCTAAAATAATTGTCTTAAGCTGGATGTTAATTAACCCTACTTGATTGTGGAAAGCAGGATCGTGCTTACTCGGTAAACTCCTATACGAAGGTTCTAAAACAAACACTCGTCCCAAACATTTCAACTCAAACTCAAATAAATTTAGTACTACCCAGGTTATTAAAACTTTTGAATACACCTCGTAAACTAAAATATCCAAAACAAAAATTATAATACGGTAACTGAATATTTTCTGCGTATACCTCGTATATGTATAACGTTAAATTTCTACTTATTACTGAACAAAATATTTCTTCATCCAATATTCGGTAATTAATTTTGGAAAATCCTAAATAAAAGAAGATCAATGTCTTCGGCTTAATAAATGTTACTTCAAAATAATCTCTCTGAATCGTAATAGACATCCGTACCTGTATAATTTCTCAAAACTCTTGTTATACTTAATGACATTTTTAAGATAACAGCTGATCCGTTAATTGTGCATTGCTCTAATGACACAAACATGAAAATTTTGCAATCAACCTGGCTAATATGAACTTTCAGGTTGTTCCTTAAATCTGAAAATTAAAATATGCAAAGCTTACTTTTAAAATTGTCAAAACTAGATCACCAATTAAGTAAATGTTACAACTGTGTTTCATACCTGGCTAAATAAACAACAGAATAAAAATTTAACGATAAATATATATATTGTCCTGCATAAAATAATAAACAAATGACAAACACAAATATATTTACATATACACTACAGCGTGGTTGAGAATCAAACCACACGTCACTACCAATTTCTGCAAAATTCTTAATACTAAACAACCCAAAACAACATAATTCGCGAACGATTATCTTTCGCTTCTAAGCTAATTAATATTTAATCACATTACGCTAATGAACTAAACCAAAGAGATAATCGTGCTTACTACATTTTCAAAATACTTAAATATATTCCTTACTTAAAATTGTCCATTAATCCTTGGATTTTCTTTCTTCTTTATCTTCGTAAATCAAATATTTGTAGTCCATTTGTATCCTTAAAATTGCCTGAAGCACATTACAAATGCTCAACAAAACTTATTCCTCTGTGCACTCGCGAATAGTTCACTATGCGAGGTTATTACTCCACAAACATGTAATAACGGTAAACCTTTGGTTGCCTCTTAAAAAATTCTAGCAACCTTTACACCAATTTAGTCCCTTATACAAATAAACTTTCAATGTCATATAACGTTACTTAAACATTGGCTTAATATACAACGAACACTTCGTTCACTTAACAGGTGGTCTCATAAATACTTTTAGCTCAATCTCGTTACAAGAACACGCGCTAACCTTGACACTACTAACGTTACAACTGTTAACTTTATTCAAATCTGCTTACGCACTTATTATTTTCTTGAAGAAAAAAAAATACAAACTAATTTTTTCTTCAACTTCAATTTATTATCGTTTTATTTATGAATGTCTTTTACGATTCATCCCCGGTTCGGGTTACGCAGTTGTTTAAACAATTACTGCCTCATTAAAATTCACAAATATACTCCAACATCATCCCATTCTATCACACAACCTTCGCGCGCGTCTTCCGCCAACCTTAACCACAGGCCACAGCCAAAAACGAAAAAGCTCCCGTCAATCCCTGACTTTCCTATTTATAACTTCAGTCATCCATCTTTAAACATGTCTTCCTTCCGCGTTATATTCTCCAATAATATTCATTCAAAATTCCCTAGTTCCAACAGATGCTACCCTCTATACAAGCACGCGTGTAATTACAATACATCGCCATATTTGTTCTTACTTACAAATTTTACAATTACTTCATGAAGAAATCATTTTTCGTCACCACATTCATTCAGTAGCCACTCTGGACCATTACACAACTTTCAACATTTATCTCCAACCTGCGCTCGATCTCGTTCCGCAACATTTGCAAAAATAAGCACCGTCTAAGGTCTCAAATTCCATATACATACACATATTCTCAAAACAATTGCACAACATTACAAAAACTTTCTATAATTAACACTAAAACATACCAAATCTTTCTCTACATATTTTCTAAAACATTCTACACTTATACTTCACATGTTCTGACCAAGATTACTCATCTATCTTCAAACATTCCATTTCTAACAGCAGCAAAACAGTAGCGATACAGTGGCAAGCATTATCGTCCCATCGACAAATTTCTCTTCACATTTACATTCATCAAAATCTAATTATTCCAACACTAAAGTCTCTCTAATATTCAAATACACGTATCTACATACTGAATTATATTTCTCCTACATTTCCAGTGGCGTATCATACACCCACATACATTATGCATATACACACAAAAAAATTTTTTTTTTTCGTTCAAACTCAATACACTCGTGCTCAAAACACGTAATACTCGTCATTATAACATCCTACATACAGGGTGCGTCAACGCAACCTGACACCTCCTTCACAAGGAGATTTTCTTCCAGAAAAACTCAAAAATACTGGTCCTAAGAGACCTACACAGTCAAAAACTAAAACACTTCACCGAGGTCCGCTCGTGAAGCCACAACCCAACTAACGGTGTGTGGTGGAGAGTGGATCCGCTATCACCAAGACAAAGATCACACAAAACAACACTGAGCTGCAGCACCGCCACTACAACTCAGCCGGAGACTATAGAACCTAAAATAGTGGGCAGAAACCACACTAAACATGGCCTCGAGAAGCGGTCCAAAGCATGACCGGCGTAGCCGAAATATCGAAAGCCACCGCCAAAGCGGGGCAAACATCAAAAATACGAGCAATCCGCTCGCAGCCGATGAGGGTCAGCCTCACCGACTACCACCTACGTCATCACTCCAACGCAATGGGACTAAACCTGTCAATGCTGGGAGTTCCACAGCCGTGTCCCACGTGACTGCTTCCCAACCCAACACCTGCCTCCTGGTGTCGACATCATGCACTCAATAAAAAAAAAACACACTCACCCAAAAAAAACAACAAACGTCAAAGCCGGTAGAGTTCAAAAGAACACGTCACAAATCGGTATATATTTTCCTTAATACGTCAAAATTATCGTAAACATTAAACAAGTATCGTAATCAGTAAAGTAGACCCATCAGACTTCCTAAAAACAAAACACCCTAATCTAAATAATCCTAACTATATACGACGGCTATACCGGAAAGTGGTCGAAGACCCAAAATAACCATATTATAATCTAAATCCAAAAATGCATCACCAAAACCTTCAACATGGGACTCAACTCCCCCGTCAAGACCAATGTCTCACCCTACCCCGACACACCCCTTTGATTAGTCGCCTCTTACGACAAGCAGTTGGCCTCTGCTGTAGGAAAATTCTAGGGCCGTCCCTACACAGCCAAGTGTGCCCCAAGGACACAAACAAAACAGAAAAATTCCGATATAAAAAAAAAATAGAAATAGTCAACTCCACACGCCAAATAGTTTTCCGACCAACCTACCAATAGCCATCTGACGGCAAAAATAACCATAACGTAATCACAACTCAAACCTCAATCCTCAACACACAACAAACTAACAATCTAACGGCAATAACATAAATCCGACAAACTCGACAATTTAAAATCGTTACAACTCCTCACTCAGTAACGTCATCACAAAAAAAAACAAGGCTAACAACAATATCAATAACAATTCTCAAAAATCCGACAAAGTCGACAAACTCACCGCAATAACGTAATTAACATGATAAAGGAATAGGTTCATGACTCACAACCTTTATCCTAACCCTACCTCCACATATATATATATATATATATATATATATATATATATATATATATATATATATATATATATATATATATATATATATATATATATATATATATATATATATATACTACCTAAACGTAACTATGCACCTAACCTAACCTACACGAAATGCACCCTATAACTAACTATGCACACCTCCAATCATGCTGCTCGAGTTGAACGTGAACGTGAAGGAGAGGTAACTCCCATCTCAAAATCTTAAAATCAAAATCGTCACAAGGACAAACACTAATATCCGAAATATTAGCTACTAAAGTCAAAAGAGAGCACAAAACAGTTTACTCAATATATCCACCCTACGGTGCAGTGGCCTAAGCCCGATAATATTTTGCCTCACTGGCAAACACACACTACCTAACTCCAACACATCACACTTCAAACCCTCACACCATTCGAAATGTTGTAAACGCATTTGATTGTGGTCCTGAAATTCCATGTCAAAAGCATACGGAAGAGGCCGGGCCGCGGTTCACGGGATCCCCGCTTTCCGTTATTCCACAACCGCATACTAAAGACATAAAATCGTAAAACCCCAACCAAACCCGCTACGCCTATTTGATTAGTCGCCTCTTACGACAAGCAGTGGCATCTGCTGTAGGAAAATTCTTACGCCGTCCCTACACAGCGGGCGTCCTAACTACTACTTGCCTATATCATACTTAATCTCACTCAACGTCAAACAATCAATATGGGTCTTATATCCCATCTAAACAAATAAGTTTCCCAAAATACTTCAAAAATATCCTAAACAACTCGTTAATACCACCAAAATATCTTTCCAAACAAAGGAATTCACTTAATACACAATAAGCTCAAAGTCACAAATGTAAATACTTAAACACTAATTGTCTCCTCACAAAAAAAAATTGCCATACGACTCAACATTCACTAATCTCAACAAGTCCAATCGATAATTCGTCAACAATCAGTAATCTAAACTTCAGAATCCAAAATTCTACTACAATATTTCATCAAACATCAAAATTAAGTCACAGTTCATTCACAAGGCCCCACACGTTGGGCTGCCAAATAATTATGTTACACGTCCAAACCGCACTAGGCGTCGTGCATGCTTACTAATGTAAGCGGGTTGCCAACCCAGCTAACAGGGAGATGAGCGTGGTCGAAATAATAAGTAAAATGAATGATTAATATGCTCAAACACCTTACACTTACATTCAAACAGCTCAGTCCGGAAAAATATGTCTCTAGGCGCCACCACAATCGAAACTTTGCTAAAATAATTGTCTTAAGCTGGATGTTAATTAACCCTACTTGATTGTGGAAAGCAGGATCGTGCTTACTCGGTAAACTCCTATACGAAGGTTCTAAAACAAACACTCGTCCCAAACATTTCAACTCAAACTCAAATAAATTTAGTACTACCCAGGTTATTAAAAACTTTTTGAATACACCTCGTAAACTAAAATATCCAAAACAAAAATTATAATACGGTAACTGAATATTTTCTGCGTATCCCTCGTATATGTATAACGTTAAATTTCTACTTATTACTGAACAAAATATTTCTTCATCCAATATTCGGTAATTAATTTTGGAAAATCCTAAATAAAAGAAGGTCAACGTCTTCGGCTTAATAAATGTTACTTCAAAATAATCTCTCTGAATCGTAATAGACATCCGTACCTGTATAATTTCTCAAAACTCTTGTTATACTTAATGACATATTTAAGACAACAGCTGATCCGTTAATTGTGCATTGCTCTAATGACACAAACATGAAAATTTTGCAATCAACCTGGCTAATATGAACTTTCAGGTTGTTCCTTAAATCTGAAAATTAAAATATGCAAAGCTTACTTTTAAAATTGTCAAAACTAGATCACCAATTAAGTAAATGTTACAACTGTGTTTCATACCTGGCTAAATAAACAACAGAATAAAAATTTAACGATAAATATATATATATTGTCCTGCATAAAATAATAAACAAATGACAAACACAAATATATTTACATATACTACTACAGCGTGGTTGAGAATCAAAACCACACGTCACTACCAATTTCTGCAAAATTCTTAATACTAAACAACCCAAAACAACATAATTCGAGAACGATTATCCTTTCGCTTCTAAGCTAATTAATATTTAATCACATTACGCTAATGAACTAAACCAAAGAGATAATCGTGCTTTACTACATTTTCAAAATACTTAAATATATTCCTTACTTAAAATTGTTCATTAATCCTTGGATTTTCTTTCTTCTTTATCTCGTACATCAAATATTTGTAGTCCATATGTACTCCTTAAAATTGCCTGAAGCACATTACAAATGCTCAACAAAACTTATTCCTCTGTGCACTCGCGAATAGTTCACTATGCGAGGTTATTACTCCCACAAACATGTAATAACGGTAAACCTTTGGTTGCCTCTTAAGAGAAAAATTCTAGCAACCTTTACACCAATTTAGTCCCTTATACAAATAAACTTTCAATGTCATATAACGTTACTTAAACATTGGCTTAATATACAACGAACACTTCGTTCACTTAACAGGTGGTCTCATAAATACTTTTGGCTCAATCTCGTTACAAGAACACGCGCTAACCTTGACACTACTAACGTTACAACTGTTAACTTTATTCAAATCTGCTTACGCACTTATTATTTTCTTGAAGAAAAAAAAACACAAACTAATTTTTTCTTCAACTTCAATTTATTATCGTTTTATTTATGAATGTCTTTTACGATTCATCCCCGGTTCGGGTTACGCAGTTGTTTAAACAATTACTGCCTCATTAAAATTCACAAATATACTCCAACATCATCCCATTCTATCACACAACCTTCGCGCGCGTCTTCCGCCAACCTTCACCACAGGCCACAGCCAAAAACGAAAAAGCTCCCGTCAATCCCCGACTTTCCTATTTATAACTTCAGTTATCCATCTTTAAACATGTCTTCCTTCCGCGTTATATTCTCCAATAATATTCATTCAAAATTATTCCAACACTAAAGTCTCTCTAATATTCAAATACACGTATCTACATACTGAATTATATTTCTCCTACATTTCCAGTGGCGTATCATACACCCACATACATTATGCATATACACACAAAAAAAATTATTTTTTTTTCGTTCAAACTCAATACACTCGTGCTCAAAACACGTAATACACGTCATTATAACATCCTACATACAGGGTGCGTCAACGCAACCTGACAATATTTACCTTAAAAAATTCATTATATCATTTCTTTTAATTCCTACTTTGTGGGTTGGAAGATCGTGTGTGGCCCCAGATCAGATATTTTGATTTTCTTGGCAGTATGATAATGATCTTAGGAGTACGCATAAGATAGAATTAAACAATTTCTGACTCTGTTTTTGGATGAATTACTGTATTAAACTGTACCATTTGAGTTGCTAAACCACGAGCTGCCACTGAAATTAACACTTCACCTGATCAGTGAATCGTTAACAAAATATTGCAAAAATGTTACCATAATTTTGAAAATTTGGTGACAGGGTAATGATGTTAGGGCTAACTCATCTAAAATATTTTCACGTTCGTACCACTTCCGGTTATACCGGAAGTCGGTACTTAGTCGCTTATTTTAAATGGAACAACCCGTATATTAATACATTTTTGGATTCTATGTCGAATTTTAAGGTAAGTTTGTTAAATAAACTAGATACGAAATTTCAGTCGTTTTCAAAAAAAGACCATTTTTCTAAAAAAATTGATAGATTCGGTCTTAGTAGTAACTCGTTAATTGTTCTGTTCCTGTCAAACAATTTGAATAAAACTTTGAGGTGTTGTAGGCAAAGGTTTATTGCAACAGTCTGCAAAAAATGACATTTGTATCTTTCATAAAAATAAAATTATGAATGTCTAAACTTGACTATCAAAAAAGTTACTCGAAAATATCAAATGGAAACCCCTATTTTGTATTACTCAGATCGATTTAACGTCAAAAATTAAGGTAAGTTTGTTGAAAACTTTATTTGCCTAAACGTAACAGTTTCATACTTATTATCAAAAAAGTCCCAATTTTAAAATTTGTGATAAAAGTGGGCTACATACTTAAATCTAGTTCGTGGTCACCATGGAAACCAAATAATTGAGAATTGAAATAAAGAAAAATATTTGAAAAAGTTACTGCAAAAAATTATAAAAATTGATAATTTTGTGATTCAAAAGTCATTTTTGCCAAATAGAAATAGAAATTTTAGTAATTTTTTTCAAATTCGATATACAACATAAGTGTAAAAGTTTAATACTTATGAGTAAATCGAAAAAAACTACTTTTTACTGCGGAGGTAGTAACTACATGCTTATCAGTGCATTCTTACACGTTAAGTCGCTTATTTAGTATTTCTTGCTCGTGATCAAATGTAAATTAATTTACAATAAATGTTCAAAATGTTGCCCGTTAGACATTGTTGAACCCGTCTTATAACGGCTTCATTTGTAGCCCTTTGAATTTCTTGTGGAGAAAGATAATTGAAGGCATTTTGCACTTTTGCAATGCAATCTTCTTTAGTCGTTAGTGGTGTAGCATAAACAATATTTTTATTTCGACCCCAAAGATAAAAATCCATTGGCGTAAGATCAGATGACCTAGGTGGCCATGGAAAGGGACCATTATTGGCAAACCAACGATCTTCAAAAATTTCATAAAGTTTCATGGAAACAGCGTTGGTGTTGGTACCATAAATTTTCCCTTTCTAGATTTAATCGGGGTTGAATTCGAGTGTTTAATATCTCAAGATAATTTTCTCCTAGAAATTAAATTTGTAATCATAAATCGCAACAATCAACTATTTTAAACCTCTCAAATTTTCGTTGTAAAAATACACGTCAAAGATTTCGTTATTCCGAATAGCACAAAATACGTTAAAATTCCAAATTTCCTGAAAATTGCATTCGCGAATTGGATTGCTATTTGCGTTATTCCAGTAATGCGAGTTTCGGCGATTAAATATTCCATTTTTCGTAAATTTAGATTCGTCCGTTCATATGATATTAGTAAAAAAATTAGGAATTTCTTGTATTTTGAGAAAAATTGTTTTACAAAATTCGATACGTTTCAAGAAATCCGCTTCTTTCAAATGTTGAACTAATTTTAAACAGTATGGTCTAAACTTATGTTTCTTAAGAATTCTTCGGATAGTTGTTGGTGTTAAGCCAATATCTGTTTTCGCGTCGTTTATGGAATTACAAGGATAGGCACGGAAATATCCTAAAGTTATAACTTCATTCTGTTCGTTATCAATAGCAGTTTTTTTGCGAGGCGCAGAGTGTTTAAATGTGCCAAACTGTTCCAAATTTTGAACCACACGTCTTATTGTATCTGCTGATGGTCGAGGGCGCTCAGGATAGCGTTCGATAAATGTTCTTACTGTTCGTTTTACAACTCTATGACGTTCTCCGTGAATTAAGATTAAATTCAAATAATCTGTATTAGAATATTCAAGTCGAGCCATTTTATCAAGAAAAACACAAACTGTCAACAACTTTATTAGATTATTTATTTATTTATTTTATTTTTTTTTGGTGGCGTCAACTCTTTGATTATTTGCCACATGGTTTACTTTTACCTTCATATTCTAGATATTCTAGATTTTGTTATATAAATCGTTTTATTTCAGAAAGCTTACGACATTTTTGATATTTTGGCTCTCGAGCTTCAAGTTTTCTTTTAAGCCGTTATTTATTTTGTGTTGTATTCTACATAGTCTTATTGCATTGCATGTCTCACATATGTGCTTAACTGTTAGTGCATCATTACATTGTTCAGATCTTGGTTGATCGCTATTTTTCAATAAATGACTATGGGTTATGTTAGTGTGGCCTATTCTTAATCTTGTCATTATTGTATTGTCCCTTCTCGACACTTGTGGGTACTTTTTACCTTTAATAACCTTAGGTTCCAGTAGTTTGAATTGCTTATTTTGTGTTTCCCATTCCTCTTGCCACTTACTCCAAACCAACTTTTTTATCTCACGTTCATCTATTTCCGGTGGACATTCTACATTTAATCCTTCAAGTGCTTCTTTTAATTTGCAGTGGATAGGTATGTTGCTTATTGCTGTAGACTGTAAATGTTGTTTGAACATAGCTTGCTTTATAAAGTGGTTGCTACATTTTCTAATTTTTACCGCGTATTTCAACAATAGCACATTCTTCTGTATTTAAGTGAAGCATTTCTGATTCAACATGTATGCTATATAGGACTAGTTGAAATTCTATTGCATAACGGATGCATCTATTCTGTACCACGTCTAGTTTTCCGAGTAAGGATTTTGATGCAGATCCATACGCTATACAGCCGTAATCGAGATAGTAGATTAGTGCTTTATACGCTCTTAATAGCACTTGTCTGTCTGCGCATTTTCTGTTGGCGATGCATTTTAATGTTAAGTACTCTGTGTGCTTTTATTTGTATTTGTTCTACGTGGAGTTTCCACGTAAGCTTTTCGTCTAGTGTCATCCCCAGAAATTTATAATTTGAAACACATTTAATTTTTCTTTCAGATATAGCTTTGCATATGATGGGATGACGTAATCTACAAAAGTGTAGGTATACCGTTTTATTTGTTGAGAAACAGAATCCTACACTTTCTGCTTCCTGTTGTATGGCGTTTATCGCCGTTTGTAACGTAGCGTTATGCGATGTTTTGCCGTCAGATGAAGTAAGTATGGCTAGGTCATCTACGTACAGGCACCGCTCTATAGGTGGGTTTAACGTTCCGGTTAGGTCATTAACAGCTACTAAAAATAACGTTACGCTTAGGGGAGATCCTTGCGGAATCCCATTTTCTAGAAGATACTTAGAGGATCAATTACTGCCTATTTTTACTTGAAAGTATCTGTGCTTTAGGAACGATTTGATATATAAAGCCAAGTTTCCCCTAATTCCCAACGATGCAACTTTTTTAAGACACCATACCTCCAAACCGTATCGTATGCTCTTTGGATATCGAAGAATACTGCTGTGCAGTGTTCTCTTTTCAGGAGCGCTTCTTGGATTGCATTTGTTAGCAGTACTACGTTATCCCTTGTTGAATGGTTTTCTTTGAACCCTGCCTGGTATTTATTGATTAGTTGGTATCTGTTTAGATAGTTTCAACGCTTGTTGACCATTCTTTCTAGAACTTTCCCTATACAACTGGATAGTGCGATAGGGCGTAACTGGACACCTCTAGCTCGCTTTTCCTTGCTTTAATATTGGTATAACTATACACGTTTTCCACCCAATGTAATAATTTCCTCCACATCTTGTTGTATAAAATATAAGGTCTTCTAAACTAGTTTTTAGTAAGTTCTTTATCATCGAGTATGTTATGTTGTCTAGCCCCGGAGAAGTTTCTTTGACTCCTTGTAGTGCCATATCTAGTTCGTCTAATGAAAAAGGTTTATTGTACCAACTTTTTACATTTTCATCAAAATCAAGTGGAATTTCTCGGGCTTGCTGGGTTTCTTTGAACTCCTTTGCATAGTTTTCTGTACTACTGATCCGTGCGAAATATTCCGCTATTGTTTCTGCTACATGAGCGGGTTCTGTAATCAGTTGACCATTTTCTTCTAATTTGGGTATTACTCTTGCAGAAAACTTGCCAGATAAAGTTTTTATTTTATTCCATATTTCTGGAACGGGTGCCTTCGTTGTCATTGATGATACATACTCTTCCCAGGATTTTCTTGTTGCAACCAAAATTAAACGGCGCGCTATGGCCCTTGATTTTTTGAATTCAATTAAATTCTCGATTGTAGGGTTCTGACTGAATTGTTTAAGCTGTTTCTTTCGATTTTTAATTGCAGCCGAGATTCCACCATGGAACTGGAATTCTAGTCATTCTTTTGTGGGTTTTGGGAATAGCTTGTTCTGCAGCATCTACTATTGCTTTCGAAAAATGGACGGCACAGTTGGTTTCATGCTGCCTTTTTACTCGCTGGATGCTATCTTGAAATGTTTCCCAATTTGCTAGTTTTGTATTCAATTTGTAGGTCACTTCCCAATTGGGTATGCATTTGTTTGCAGCGATAACTATGGGATAGTGGCCACTTCCGTGTAAGTCCGATATCTGATCCCATACAAACTCTTGGGCAATTTGTGCCGAACATATACTAAGATCAATGGCAGAAAAGTTATTTGATCTTGAATTGAAAAAGGTAGGCTTTCCATTATTGAGTAATACTAACTCTAAATTGTCTAGTAAGTTAACTATTTCTGACCTCTGCTATCTTGCTTAATCGATCCCCAGATCTTACTGTGGGCATTGAAATACAACCGGAATGGTTTAGGGAGTTAGTCGATCAGTTTTTCTATGTCTGTAATATTCCATTTGTTATCTGGCAAATATATATTGCAGATATTTACTTAGATGGGATACCGTAATGAAATCGCAACCGCTTGTACCTCAGTTTTCGATTGCATCTCACTGAATACGCAGTTGTGGTGTACTAGAATAACTACGCCGCCTTTTGCTCTTTGGGAGTAAGGAGCATCGACTCTGATATTTTTATAGTTATTTAGTTGAAACTCGTCGCTATCTTTGAGGTGGGTTTCTTGCAAGTTAATGACTAATGGTAGGTATCTTGTTATCATTAACTTTAGTTCGTCCTTACTTTTAACACTTCCGTTACAGTTTCACTGTATTATGGTATGCATTATGTTATAACTATGTAAATAATGGTATAACTATAACATAAAAATAAAATTAAAAGACCAAGGACTATTTGTAATATAACGAACACACAAAAAGAACAGATAAATAAATAAATAAATAAATAAGTAAATAAATCTATAGAAATATGTAAAATGACTAGAATCTTATAAGTGGAATGACTAGTATATTACGTTACGAATCGTAACATCTGACTAGATTATTTCTTGGTTTTGCCTTTCGGACGGCCTACTCTATTCTTTTTTCGAGCATCCAGAAGTGCTTCTTCTTCTACTGATTTGACAGATTCTAAGGAATCCTGTCTAGTGATACTTCTTTTCCTTTTTTCTCCAAATGTGTCTTCATCCATAGACTCAGAATGGTCATTTGGATGGTGGGAGGAACTGTGTAACAAAGGTATTGTGGTCTTCGAGTTTGTTAATTAGGTTTGATTGTTGACTAGAGCGGTAAATTCCTTTGCTAATGATTGAACCTCCTGCAGTAGGAGGACTACAAAAGAAAAACAAAATAAATAAGCATCTTTATCGTGTAATGATGCGCTGATAAGTATTATTACCTGCAGTAAAAGTAGTTTTCGATTTACTCATAAAGTATTAAATTTTTACACTTATGTTGTATATCGAATTTGAAAAAAATGACTTGAAAATTTCTATTTGGCAAAAATGACTTTTGAATCACAAAATTATCAATTTTTATAATTTTTTGCAGTAACTTTTCAAATATTTTTCTTTATTTCAATTCTCAATTATTTGGTTTCCATGGTGACCACGAACAAGGAATACTAGATTTAAGTATGTGGCTCATTTTTATCACAAATTTTAAAATTGGGACTTTTTTAATAAGTATGAAACTGTTACGTTTAGGCAAATAAAGTTTTAAACAAATTTACCTTAATTTTGACGTTAAATCGATCTGAGTAATAAAAATAGGGGTTTCCATTTGATTTTTTGAGTAACTTGCATTTTTGATAGTCAAGTTTAGACATTCATAATTTTATTTTTATGAAAATACAAATGTCATTTTTGCAGACTGTTGCAATAAACCTTGCCTACAACACCTCAAAGTTTTATTCAAATTGTTTGACAGGAACAGAACAATTAACGAGTTATTACTAAGACCGCATCTGTCAATTTTTTAGAAAAATGTTTTTTTTAAAACGACTGAAATTTCGTATCTAGTTTATTTAACAAACTTACCTTAAAATTCGACATAGAATCCAAAAATGTATTAATATACGCGGTGTTCCATTTAAAATAAGCGACTAAGTACCGACTTCCGGTATAACCGGAAGTGGTACGAACGTGAAAATATTTTAGATGAGTTAGCCCTAACATCATTACCCGGTCACCAAATTTTCAAAATTATAGTAAGTTTGGTTTAGCAGATACTCATGGGATTAGTTCACAAAGGCAAAGGTATATGGTAACATTCGAAACGGCTTCATTGTACCATCGAACATTTTATGAACATCACAAAGCGTGAAATCATAAACAACTGATTATATTAGAAAAAGTGTTAATACGAAAATGACCAGTTACGTTGATATAATTTAAGAGAGCACATGTAATCATTACAGGTTACTTGTTTTATTTTTACGGAAAATAGTTTAATGTAATAACCTTCATATTTATTATGATTTTTTGGTTTGCAATTATCATTTACTTCGTACCCTGCAACTACAAGTATATTTAAATTGCAATTAGTTTTTAATATTTGTCGTTTGTGATGTAGGTATATGGTTATTTGAAAATGTATAACGAAAATGAAATTACTCAATTCAGTAGGAAATCTTGTGTATTTTTATTTATAATAAAAACATTTTCAGAGTGTAATTTTTAAAATTGAATTCATTATTCTTAAATGTTCATGTTTAATTTAGTTTACGTTTCACTGAACGTATTGTCAGATTTTCATGTAATTTTAACTTTTAACTTGATGCTTTTCATCTTTTGGACAATTACAATTAATAGTAAAGTAACAAATCTTTTCGAATAAAGAAGACAAAAACGCTTACAACAACAAACTATATGCAACCCATATCACATTAGTGTAATTTACAGATAATTTAAATGGTGAATGGTGTATTAACACAAGCTCTAACTTAACCACTAGTTAAGCTCTAAAAAGTATTGTTTACTTACATAGTTTTCGTAATGTTGAAATTTGTGGTGCTTGTGCTATTTATATACAATTTATTTCTTCCGTGGTTTAAACAACACCAACTTTAAGATCTAGCCTGAATACAATTAAATTAATATTTCTCAAGGAGCCTTCTTATGCTCTAATTTAACCTTTTGATATGTTTTAGACGTGTAAGTAATCTAATAGGTGTGCATAGCTTAATGTAAATTTAATTTGCTGCTTAAGTGCTGCTCGTCAACTAAATTATATGAATGCATTTATATAGAGCTCGTAATAATTACGGTTACTTATTATGCGATATGAAATGCTATACAAATTTATTTTAATATTATTTTGTCGATGTTACACTAAGTTTTTAATAGATATTTATTTGTACTAATAAAAATATCTAACTTTTGGGTTTTTAAATGGTGGATTTTTATACTTTTATTTTACATCAATTTATACGAAAACGTGTTTTCATCTTTTTCACCTTTTAAGTGTAATTGTTATCGAAACGTAAAACATAAATATAAAAATACACCATTTAAAAACCCAAAAGCTAAATATTTTTATTATGCGTAATAATAATGAGTTTACATTTTCATATCATTATTTGTGCTAGTTTAAAGCACATTATTACACCGGTGTGAAATGAGCGGCCAGTTTCAGCAGCCAAAATTTACGGAAATACACGACAACCCAGTGGCGTTCGTGAATAAATTAGTTACCAAATCTATAATCATTACTTTTCAAATACTTATGTCATTAGCATAAAATAATACAAAACCGCTCTTTACAAAACCGTTTAAGCGGTTGTTAATCGCTACCCCCTTTTATACATCTCGTAAACTAAACATAGTATCAGGATGAAATTTTCAGGATAAAAACTTTATTAATTAAGAATAACAATGATGCAAAAGTTGTTTTTTGCAAAACAGTCTAAGGGTTGTTTATAGCTACCCCCTTTTATACATCATGAAAACTAAACATAGTATCAGGATGAAATTTTCAGGATAAATACTTTATTAATTAAGGATGACAACGATGCAAAAGTTGTTTTCTGCAAAGCTATCTAAGGGTAGTTAATTGACACCCTCTTTAATACATCTGGGAAACTAAACATAGTATCAGGATGAAATTCTGTGGATAAATACTTTATTAATTATGGATAACAATGAAGCAAACGCCGTTTTTTACAAAGCCGTCTAAGGGTTGTTCATAGCTACCCCCTTTTATACATCTTCAAAACTAAACATGGTATCAGTATGAAATTTTCAGGATAAATACTTTATTGATTAACGATGACAATGGAGCAAAAGCCGGTTTTTGCAAAGCCGTCTAAGGGTTGTTCATAGCTACCCCTTTTGTACATATTGAAAACTAAACATAGTATCAGGATGAAATTCTGTGGATAAATACATTATTAATTATGGATAACAATAACAAAGCGTTTTTACAAAGCCGTCCAAGGGTTGTTCATAGCTACCCTTTAACATCTGGAAAACTAAACATAGTATCAGGATAAAATTCTTGGATAAATACTTTATTAATTATGGATAACAATGAAGCTAACCCGTTTTTTACAAAGCCGTCTAAGGGTTGTTCATAGCTATTTTATACATCTTGAAACTAAACATAGTATCAGATGAAATTTTCAGGATAAATACTTTATTGATTAACGATGACAATGGAGCAAAAGCCGGTTTTTGCAAAGCCGTCTAAGGGTTGTTCATAGCTACCCCTTTTGTACATATTGAAAACTAAACATAGTATCAGGATGAAATTCTGTGGATAAATACTTTATTAATTATGGATAACAATGAAGCAAACGCCGTTTTTTACAAAGCCGTCTAAGGGTTGTTCATAGCTACCCCTTTCATACATCTGGAAAACTAAACATAGTATCAGGATAAAATTCTGTGGATAAATACTTTATTAATTATGGATAACAATGAAGCTAACGCCGTTTTTTTACAAAGCCGTCTAAGGGTTGTTCATAGCTACCCCCTTTTATACATCTTGAAAACTAAACATAGTATCAGTATGAAAATCTCAGGATAAATACTTTATTGATTAAGGATGACAATGGAGCAAAATCCGGTTTTTGCAAAGCCGTCTAAGGGTTGTTCATAGCTACCCCTTTTGTACATATTGAAAACTAAACATAGTATCAGGATAAAATTCTGTGGATAAATACTTTATTAATTATGGATAACAATGAAGCTAACGCCGTTTTTTTACAAAGCCGTCTAAGGGTTGTTCATAGCTACCCCCTTTTATACATCTTCAAAACTAAACATGGTATCAGTATGAAATTTTCAGGATAAATACTTTATTGATTAAGGATGACAATGGAGCAAAAGCCGGTTTTTGCAAAGCCGTCTAAGGGTTGTTCATAGCTACCCCTTTTGTACATATTGAAAACTAAACATAGTATCAGGATGAAATTCTGTGGATAAATACTTTATTAATTATGGATAACAATGAAGCAAACGCCGTTTTTTACAAAGCCGTCTAAGGGTTGTTCATAGCTACCCCTTTCATACATCTGGAAAACTAAACATAGTATCAGGATAAAATTCTGTGGATAAATACTTTATTAATTATGGATAACAATGAAGCTAACGCCGTTTTTTTACAAAGCCGTCTAAGGGTTGTTCATAGCTACCCCCTTTTATACATCTTGAAAACTAAACATAGTATCAGTATGAAAATTTCAGGATAAATACTTTATTAATTAAGGATGACAATGGAGCAAAATCGTTTTGCAAAGCCGTCTAAGGGTTGTTCATACCCTTTTGTACATATTGAAAACTAAACATAGTATCAGGATGAAATTCTTCAGGATAAATACTTATTAATTAGGATAACAATGAAGCAAACGTTTTTACAAAGCCGTCTAAGGGTTGTTCATAGCACCTTTATCTTCTGAAAACTAAACATAGTATCAGGATGAAATTTTAGGATAAATACATTATTAATAGATAACAATGAGCTAACGCGTTTTTCAAAGCCGTTGTTGTTCATAGCTACTTTATACATCTGAAACTAAACATAGTATCAGATGAAAATTTCAGGATAAATACTTTATTGATTAAAAATGACAAGCGTTTTTGCAAAGCCGTCTAGTTGTTCATATACCCTTTTGTACATCTTGAAAATAAACATAGTATCAGGATGAAATTTAGATAAAACTTTATTAATTATGGATAAATGAAGCAAACGTTTTTACAAACGTCATGTTGTTCATTTTTTATCTCTTGAAAACTAAACATATTCAGGATGAAATTTTAGGATAAATATTAATTAAGATAATAAGATGCAAATGTTTTTAAAAGCCGTTTAAGTTTTATCCCCTTTATAAATCTTGAAAACTAAACATATATCAGGATGAAATTTTCAGGATAAATACTTTATTAATTAAGATGACAATTAAAAGTTTTTGCAAAGCCGTCTAAGGTTGTTAATGCACCCTTAATCATTGAAAACTAAACATAGTATCAGATGAAATTTTGGATAAATACTTTATTAATTATGGATAACAATAGCAAAGCGTTTTTACAAACGTCTAAGGTTGTTATCTTTTACATCTTGAAAACTAAACATAGTATCAGGATGAAATTTTCAGGATAAATACTTTATTAATTAGGATAACAATGAGCAAAGTCGTTTTGCAAAGCCGTCTAAGGTTGTTCATAGCTACCCTTTATAATCTGAAAACTAAACATAGTATCAGGATGAAATTTCGGATAAATACTTTATTAATTAGGATAACAATGAAGCAAGCGTTTTTCAAAGCCTCTAAGTTGTTCATACCCCTTTATACATCTTGAAAACTAAACATAGTATCAGGATGAAATTTTCAGGATAAATACTTTATTAATTAAGATAAATAGCAAAATCGGTTTTTGCAAAGTCTAATTGTTCATAGCTACTTTTGTCATCTTGAAAACTAAACATAGTATCAGGATGAAATTTAGATAAATACTTTATTAATTATGGATAAAATGAAGCAAACGTTTTTCAAAGCCGTCTAATTTTGCTTTTATACTTCTTGAAAACTAAACATAGTATCAGGATGAAATTTTAGATAAATACTTATTAATAAGGATAACAATGATGCAAAGTTGTTTTTGCAAAGCCGTTTAAAGTTGTTCATAGCACTTTTATACATCTTGAAACTAAAGATAATATCAGGATGAAATTTAGAAAATACTTTATTAATTAAGGATGACAATTAACAAAAGTTTTTGCAAACCGTCTAAGGGTTGTTTATATACCCTTTTATATCTTGAAAATTAAACATAGTATCAGGATGAAATTCTTGGATAAATACTTTATTAATTATGGATAACAATGAAGCAAATGTTTTTTCAAACCGTCTAAGGGTTGTTCATAGCACCTTTTATACTATCTTGAAAACTAAACATAGTATCAGGATGAAATTTTCAGGATAAATACTTATTAATTAAGGATAACAATGATGCAAATTGTTTTTGCAAAACCGTTTAAGGTTGTTTATAGCTACCCTTTTATAAATCTTGAAAGCTAAACATATATCAGGATGAAATTTCAGTAAAATACTTTATTAATTAGGGATGACAATTAAAAAGCGGTTTTTGCAAAAGTCTAAAGTTGTTCATAGCTACCTTTATATATCTTGAAAAATTAAACATAGTATCAGGATGAAATTTTCAGGTAAAGACTTATTAATAAGGATAACAATGATGCAAAGTTGTTTTGCAAAGGTTTAAGTTGTTCATAGCTACCTTTTATATCTTGAAAATAAACATAGTATCAGGATGAAATTTGTGGATAAATACTTTATTAATTATGGATAACAATGAACAAACGCCGTTTTACAAAGCAAATTGTTCATAGCACCCCTTTTAAATTCTTGAAAACTAAACATAGTATCAGGATGAAATTTTCAGGATAAATACTTCATTAAGTAAGGATAACAATGATGCAAAAGTTGTTTTTTGCAAAACCGTTTAATTGTTATTACCTTTATTACATCTTGAAATAAACATAATATCAGATGAAATTCTAGAAATCTTTATTGGATAACATAAGCGTTTTAGCAAAATTTCATCCTTATTTTATCATATAAAGTATACATTATCCTGAAATAATTATCCTGATATTATGTTTAGTTTTCAAGATTATAAAGGTAGCTTATGAACATATTTCAAGAAAGCTTTGCAAAACCAACTTTTGCATCATTTATCCTTAATTAATAAAGTATTTTCTGAATTTAATCCTGATACTATGTTTAGTTTTCAAGAGTATAAAGTATATGAACAACCTTAGGTTTGCAAACAACTTTGCACATATCAATTATAAAGATTTATCCTGAAAATTTATCCTGATATGTTTAGTTTTCAAGACGTAAGCTATGAACAATAGCTTTTGCAAAAACAACTTTTGCATCATTGTCATCCTTAATTAATAAAGTATTTATCCTGAAAATTTCATCCTGATATATGTTTAGTTTTCAAGATGTTAAAAGGGTAGTATGAACAACTTAACGGCTTTGCAAAACAACTTTTGCATTGTTATCCTTAATTAATAAAGTATTTATCCTGAAATTTATCCTGATACTATGTTTAGTTTTCAAGATGTATAAAAGGTATATGAACAACCCTTAGACGTGACTTTGCAAAAACAACTTTTGCTCATTGTTATCCTTAATTAATAAAGTATTTATCCTGAAAATTTCATCCTGATATTATGTTCAGTTTTCAAGATGTATAAAAGGGGTAGCTATGAACAACCCTTAAACGGCTTTGCAAAAACAACTTTTACATCATTGTTATCCTTAATTAATAAAGTATTTATCCTGAAAATTTCATCCTGATACTATGTTTAGTTTTCAAGATGTATAAAAGGTAGCTATGAACAACCTTAGACGGCTTTGCAAAAACGTTTGCATCATTGTTATCCTTAATTAATAAAGTATTTATCCTGAGAATTTCATCCTGATACTATGTTTAGTTTTCAAGATGTATAAAAGGGTAGTATGAACAACCCTTAGACGGCTTTGCAAAAACAACTTTTGCATCATTGTTATCCTTAATTAATAAAGTATTTATCCTGAAAATTTCATCCTGATACTATGTTTAGTTTTCAAGATGTATAAAAGGTAGCTATGAACAACCTTAGACGGCTTTGCAAAAAACGTTTGCTCATTGTATCCTTAATTAATAAAGTATTTATCCTGAGAATTTCATCCTGATACTATGTTTAGTTTTCAAGATGTATAAAGGTAGCTATGAACAACCCTTAGACGGCTTTCAAAACACTTTTGCATCATTGTTATCCTTAATTAATAAAGTATTTATCCTGAAATTTATCCTGATACTATTTTAGTTTTCAAGATGTATAAAAGGGGTAGCTATGAACAACCCTTAGACGGCTTTGCAAAACCGTTTTGCATATTGTCATCCTTAATTAATAAAGTTTTTCCTGAAATTTCATCCTGATATTATGTTTAGTTTTCAAGATGTATAAAGGGGTAGCTATGAACAACCAACGGTTTTGCAAAACAACTTTTGGATCATTGTTATCCTTAATTAATAAAGTATTTATCCTGAAAATTTCATCCTGATACTATGTTTAGTTTACGAGATGTATAAAAGGGGGTAGCGATTAACAACCTCTTAGACGGCTTTGTAAAGAGCGGTTTTTGTATTATTTTGATGCCGCTCTTTTCACCGGTCATTATTACCATTATGTTTAACTAAACATAATCTAAACAAATACGGGGTGACCAAACGAGGATGGGGTGGAAGATTGTACAAAGTAAACAAAGTAAAAATATTTTTGATCATACAGGGTGTTTCATGTTATTGGAGCAAACTAAACTTATACTTTTTGAAATGGAACACCCTATATACTATTACATTTTTGTAAAGTCCATAAAATACGCTTTCATTTGATACCAAATTGTATGGGCAACTTTTGTTCGTTTTAAAATGACAAAAAAATTTTGGTGGTCCTGTAGTTTTTTAAAATATCTTAATTTTCAGATTCTTTTTAATAATATACAGGGCGTGTCATTGCTTGTAAAAACAACTTCTTTTTAATATTTTTAAATGCTCATGATCATCAAGTATGTTTTATACCTAAAATTAATAATTTTCAAAATAATAAACAATAAATTGCGATTGTAATACAAAAGTACAGGTATTAAGTTGGCCATGGGATTGTAGTTTCTTACTAAAAAAAATTTTCAAGTAAAAACAAGACTTAATATAACAATTACAAATTGATTTATTGAATTATTTTAAATTTAATAGACTTTTTTGAACAAGATTAGTGCATAAAATACTCTTGCTTCTAAGCAAATTTAAATCAGTCCTTAGTAAAATTTCTGAAGAATTCAATTTGATTATGTTCAGATCCACGATTTTATTTTTTACGTCTTTTTATAAATGTAAACGTATGAATATGGTCATGGAATTGTAGTTTCATGCTAAATAATTTTTTAATCAAGTTGTATTAATCTATAAAAGAAACTTTGGGGTTCTTAAATATCTATCCCTTACAAAGTTTTGAGATACTCTCAATTGTATTGTAAAAATTCGAATCTTCGAAAGTACTTTTAATTTATTCTTTTATCTATTGACATTACCAAATTTGTCTTAATATTGTAAATTCCTTGTTACCATGTGATATTTTGAAAAGCGTTTCTGATTATTTCCTTGATATTTTGTGGTGTGAATGGAATTTCTTTATACAAATCTTTTACGTAACCCCACAAAAAGAAATCGAGTGGGGTCAGATTAGGTGAGCTCGGTGGCCAAGAAATGGGTCCTCCTCGACCTATTCACTGATTTTCTTTTCAGTGGTTTAAAAATGTTCCTGCGTCTCGATGGTAGCGGGCGGGCGCACCATCATGCTGGAATCACATATTTCCATTAACTGCTACATTAATATTTTGGAGAAGGTTAGGTAGCTCACCTCTTAAAAAAATTAAATGCACCTCGCCGGTTAGAGTATCTTCATTTTGTTGGTCAACATGCCTGATCCAACGAGGATTTTCAATGCTATAATATTGCATGTTATGTTTGTTCACTAAGCCATTACTTTTAAAGGTAGCTTCGTCATTAAATAATACAGAATTGAGAAAATTAGGAACTTCTATAATTTTTGGAAAAATTAATTCTTTGTTCAAAATCTTGACCATATCGTTGCTGATGAAGTTCTATATGCTATCCATGGTATTTATGGGCAATTAACATATTTTTCACGCTAGTTTTTATTATATCAGTCATATGTGGTATTTGTAAAGTACTTACATGAGGATTTTCTTGGTTTGTAACAAAAACTGTAAGTCGGTTTTCATCATTTGTCACTGCTTTATTAGCTACTTTTAATTTTAACGCTACCTGTTGCTTCAAATCTTTGTAAAAGATCTTGAAACGCCTTAGATCGCGGCATTTTTTTACCAAAAATTCTGTTAAATTTAGAATAATTTAATTCAGTCAATTTGTAGTTGTTATATTAACTCTTGTTTTTACTTGAAAAATTTTTCTAGTAAGAAACTAAAATCCCGTGGCCAACTTAATACCTCTAATTTCAGTCTTTTTGTATCGCAATGTAACAAATAAACTGAAAATATTTTGAAAATTATTAATTTTAGGCATAAAACATGCTTGATGAAAAAGGAAGAATATCAAACGGGGCATCGCATGACATGAACAGCATTGTGATGAAGGGGGGGTGCCATTTATAAAAATTAAAAAAAAGTATTTACAAAATGACACACTCTGTTATTAAAAAAAACTGAAAATTAAGAAATTTCAAAGTACTACAGGACCACAAACAATTTTCTGCCATTTTAAAATAAACAAAAGTCGCCCAACAAATCAGTGGCGGCGGCCGCAAGTGGGATATTTTTTTCAAAACAATTGAATATCTCTTAAACCAAAGGAAATAGACCCATTCAATTTGTATTAAATGAAAACGTGTTTTATGGACTTTCAAAAAAATGTAATAATATATAGTGGGTTCCATTTAAAAAAAGTATAAGTTTAGTTTGCTCCAATAACATGAAATACCCTGTATGATCAAAAATATTTTTAAATTATAGTGCCTATTGATATCTACCCCTGTTCCAAAAAAAAATTCTCTAACTTATTTCGTCTTTATACAATCTTCCAGCCCCTCCTCGTTTGGCAACCCTGTATAATTTTTATATACTTCTATTTAGGTGGCAAAGGTTCTACACCCTCTGACCATTTTTAAAGCATTTCGACATTACGTGCGTATGCGACGAAAGTGCTTGCGCCAGTCTGTATATTTGTCTACAGTCACCACCGGTGTAGCTAGCGGGGAATCAGGGGAAGAAGTGCTGCGCGGTGCTCGCATGATAGGCGCTTGTGAACATTTGACGTATCACTTTTGTTACCATCGGGATAAGTAAAACATTTCCTTTCTATTAAATTTTGACCATAATCCGTTCACAAATAAAGCTAGCTTCCGACAAATTGTTATATTTTTAATTTGCCATTGTAACGACCAGCTTAGTTTAGTTTCGTTTTAAAATAATTTTAATTATTTGGGTATATTTAATCATTACGTAGCGTATTTTCGTTCAATAATTAAATTTTAGTGAATATGTTGATGTTGTTAGTATTATATGTTTTTTTTGGTAGCACGGTAGGTTTTTACCATATGTTATTGGTATTTCACTACACCCACTTTCGTTTTGTGTGCTGCACGTGTTTTTGAGCTTCATTTCCGTATACATTGCGTTAAGATGCATGTAATCGGTTAGGTGTACTCCAATAGAAAGGTATATGATTATTTTCAATTACATTTTATATTAAAAATTATTATTTTATTAAATACATAAATAAAAAGTTTACCTCGAGTTGGATTTGAACCTACGACATATGCTTTGCTAGAGTACCGTTCTAACCAACTGAGCTATCGAGATACAAGCCCCAATCGATGCAAATTTTGTCTTTATGTATGTAGAACTAATGTAAATATAATGAGATTACAGTCAAATTAACTATATTAATTGAATGCGATCCTGCATTATCGCAACGATTCACACATACCGAAGCAACTTGACTAATATTAAATTATTATAACTTTTGTTATGAATGAATAAGTTCAAAAGCAAATATGTAATTAAAAATTATTATTAATTTTATTAAATACATAAATAAAAAGCTTACTTCGAGTAGGATTTGACCCTACGACATGTACTTTGCTAGAGTACAGCTCTAACCAATTGAGCTATCGAGATACATATTTTTAATTACATATTTACTTTTGAACTTATTAGTTCATAACAGCTTTCACTACATCGTGTCACGGCTGTTAGTTATATATATATATATCATATATATATATATATATATATATATATATATATATATATATATATATATATATATATTTTATGATTGTGGACCTGAACAGGCCTATCATGCTAAAGCACTCAGGAACACTTAGGAGGATGGGTAGAGGGATAATGAATTGCCAATAGATGCCTATGAACAGCTACCTTAAATTTTCTCATATCATAAGTGAGAGGAAAACAGGAACTAGGGAGATCATTCCAGAGTTTAGAAGCCGTGTAGAAAAATGTGGATTGCGCCCGTTTGGTACGACAAGTGGAGATTTGTACTGCATACTGATGATGTGAATGAGCGAACCGAGTGTTTCTCGCAAAGATAGCCGGAGATGGTATCAAATAATGTAATTCACCAGCACAATAGCCGTTGTAATAACGATAATACAAAGAACGAACTGAAACCATCCTTCTATGCTCAAGGGACTGTATGTGCTAAGTTAAGGACGGGTCATTTATAAGCCTAATTGCTCTCTTTTGAATACGATCAACGATATCGAGAACGTATTGGGGAGCACTAACCCAAAGGTGAGAATTATATTCCAGATGAGGCCGAATTTGGGCCTTATACAGCAGAACGAGTTGTCGAGAGGTAAAGTACTGCTTAGATCTGTACAAAAAGCCTATTTTACGAGCAGCTGTTTTGGTGGCTGACAGAAGATGGTCAACCCATGAGAGATTTGAAGATACAGTCATACCGAACAGAGTAATAGAGTCTGAAAACTTAAGAACTGAGCCATTCATACTTACAACAGGAAATGATCGATCTTTTTTGGCGGACATAAGGCAACACTGAGTTTTGTTAGCATTAAATTTAACTAGATTATTGCTTCCCCATTCGAGAATACGTTGAATGTCTTTGTTGATTGAATTTGTCATTTCAGATTTAATTTCTTGATTTGACATAGAAGGTGGATTATCAATATGAGTAGACTGAGATGAACTACAGTGAAGAGTGCTATCGTCAGCAAAGCAATGGATGGGGTTAGTTGTTGAAGAAATAAGGTCATTTATGTACAGCAGAAAAAGTGTAGGCGCTATAATGGATCCTTGTGGTACGCCCGCGTCAATGCTAACTTCTTTTGAAAAAAGCCATCAACTACGACACGTATTCGTCTTTATCAAGGAAACTAGAAACCCAGTTGATGAGCATATCATTTAATCCAAACATGGTGAGTTTGGCAAGTAAACACTTATGCCAAACTTGGTCAAATGCCTTTGAGATATCTAAAGCGACTACAACTGTTTCACCGGACTGCTCTACTCTATTGTTCCAAACTTGGGTCACATATGAAAGAAGATCGCCTGTTGAACGACTTTGCCTAAACCCATATTGGTGGTCACTAAGGAGTTTGTTAGTTTCAAGGAACGTGAGCAGTTGCTGATTGATGGCTTTTTCCATGATTTTAGACAAAATGGAAGTGATGGCAATTGGTCTGTAATTTGAGGGATCGATCTTATCACCTTTTTTGGGAATAGGTTGAACATTTGCTAACTTCCATGATGAAGGGAATTCCCCAGAAGATATAGAGATCGTATAGAGCTTAGATAGGACTGGTACTAGTTCGGGGGAACATTTCTTTAAGACAATAGCTGGGATACCGTCTGGGCCAGTCGCCTTATTGAGATCAAGCCTACTGATGATCGATTCCAAGAGCTTGTACCGAAAATGAAGAGTTGACTAGGGGCACATCTTTTCCAGAATCATTGAGACACGAGTTTGATGCAAACAAATCCACAAAAACGTTGGCTTTGTCTACAGAATCAGCAACTACCGATCCGTCAATAGATGTCAGGGGGGGAAATGAAGATGTTCGAAAGTTTTTACTAATGGCTTTTGCTAAAGACCAAAATTTACGACTGCCTAAAGGAGATGTAGCTAGTTCATTGCATTTTCGTTGTTCGAACAACTTTTTAGTTTTAGTGATGACACTTTTGCAGATATTTCTAGCACCAACGTATTCTACATGACTGTCAACCGATTTATTAGATTTCCATTTAATGTAACATTTATTTTTAAAGATATTGCATCAGAACAAGCCTTATTGAACCAGGGTTGGGAACGTGAATGACCTACACGGTATTGTTTTTCGGAATGTATAACTCCATTCCCATGAGGATGACTTCAAATACTGAAAGAGCGATGTCCGAAGAAGAGGACGACTTAAAACAATATTCACGCCATGGAAAGGTTGCAAAGAAATCCCGTAAATCACTCCGTCGAGCTGACTTAAAACACCACAAGGTTCTATCGGTTTTGCGAACAACAGTGGAATTAGGTCAGTAGAAATGATTTTTATTAGACAATGGTCGGAAAGACCTAAAGGCGAAAGAACGGAAGTTTTATAAACAAGAGGTTTGATGTAAGAAAGAGATCTAGAATATGTGGAGTATGGTTAGGGTTATCAGGGATTCTTGTGGGTTCAGAAATCATTTGTGTGAGATCACATGAAATAGCAAATGTTTCTGCACTATGACCAGCGGGATTTGTAGTAGATGAAAATTGAAGCCAATTAGAGTTATGAACATTGAAATCGCCTACAAATGAGATATCGCAAGACGGAAACTGAGACAGGAGATAGTCAACTTTCATACTAAGGTAATCGAAGAAGTCTTGAAAGTTGCTGTCATTAGGAGACCTATAAATGCAACAGTAGAATTTCACAAAATTAGGACCAGAATGTTTAAACCAAATCACGTCAAAATTTTTATTTTCTAAGGAAGAAACCCTCTTGCAAGCAATTCTGTCCTTGATGTACGCACATATGCCTCCTTTATATCGAAAGTTAGAGTGAAGATGGTATTGAGGAAATTGCAAGTCGGGTGACTCGGAGCTTTCAGAGGAGACTTGTGTTTCAGATAGAAACAATATATCAGGTTGTAATTGTTCAAGATGTTGGTGAATAGCATTAAGATTAGACCTGATACCGCGGATGTTGCAGTAGTGAATCAGAAAGTTGATACTTTCGATGACCGAGGTCGCTTGGGCCCTGCCCTCCCGGACATCCGAGTGGGGCAGGATTTTACGTCCGGAATTTATAACCCTAGAAACCACAGCCATCTTATTTTTTAATTTGGGACTTTTAATCCGATAGGAAGACAGTGAGGGCGAGAAGGAAGAATAAGGATGAGAATAAATTAAGGATGATAGAAAAGGTAACCGGCAGCCCTTACCGAGCTCAGAAAATCGGAGACCCAATATTAAGGAGCCCATGGTAAGGGTGGTGGTACTTCCCCGGCTGTCAGAGTGTAAAAACGTTGTGTTGAAGAAAAGTTTGTTTTGGTGTGTCATTGATTCTGGAAGCAAGATACGTGACCACTCGCTGTTAGTATGCCTGATTTTGTCGCGAAAGCCCACCTGGTTTACTTGATTTGGCTCCTTGATACATTAGGTTTACCTTTAGTGTTGATGTTACCATACCTTTATATTGATGTTATTCCCAATCGTATCGTTAAGAAACGAAGTTTTGCAAAATTATACACCATGTGATATCCTTTCTGCATAAAGATCATTTCAGCATAATAGTAAAGTTAGCTCTAATATAGTTTAAAAAACTTAAAGTTATTTAGTAACAGGAGTGCATGACCTTGCTCTATTGTTATTTATTTATTTTTTATTACATTGAACTTATTCAGTTTCTATCTCAACTTTTATTTTGAAGTAATGCACCTAAAGATAGGTTATATTTTATATGTAATTTTAATGCATCGATTAAGAATTGGTGTATTATTGTAAAGATTTGCGGAAAGTTTAGGTACAATTTCATTTGCATTTGCAACTGGAAACCCAATTGATGAGCGTATCAGTTAACCCAAACAAGGTGAGTTTGGCAACTACATACTTATGCCAGACTTGATTAAATACCTTTGAGATGTCTAAAGAGACTACAACTGTTTCACCCGATTGTTCTAATGTTCCAAACTTGAGTCACGTAGGAAAGAAGGTTATTTGTTGGATGACTCTGCCGAAAACCATATGGCGGCCACTAAGGAGTTTGTTAGATTCAAGGGAAGAGCGCAGTTGCTAATTGATGGCTTTTTCCATGACTGTAGACCAAATTGGAAGTGATAGTAATTGGTCGGTAATTAGAGGGATCGTTCTTGCCGCCTCTTTTGGGAATAGGTTGAACATTTGTTAATTTCCACGATGAAGGAAATTGCCCAGAAGACATAGAGATTAAATAGAGCTTAGTTAGGACTGATACTAGTTCGAGGAAGATTTCCTTAATACAACAGCTGGTCAGTCGCCTTATTGGGATCTAGACTACTGTTAATGGATTCTAATGGCTTGTATCAAAAACGAATTGGGTTCATAGCGTATGAAGAGCATATCTTTTTCAGAATCATTAAGACACGAGTTTGATGCAAATAAATCCACAAAGAGATTAGGTTTGTCTACAGAATCAGCAACTATAGATCCGCCAAGATGTGTCATGGGGGGAAGTGAAGGTGTACCAAAGTTTTTACTGATGGCTTTAGCTAACGACCAAAATTTACGACTTCCCAAAGGAGATGTAGCTAGTTCATTGCATTGTCGTTGTTCAAACAAGTTCTAAGCTTTAGTGATAAAACTTTTACAGGTATTTCTAGCACCAACGTGACTTGACCGTAAATCACTCCATTTAGCTGACTTAAAACACCACAAAATTCTATCAGTGTTGTGAACAGAGAAATTAGGATTTATAAAAGTCAATGGTCAGATAATTCTAGTGGGGAAAGTACTAAAGTTTTATAAACAGGTAGGTTTATTTAACAGAAAATGGTACCTGATCATGCATAACTGATTTATAGATGTGAATATTATCTCTGGATTTCCCTTACGACCTGTTGATAAAGAAAACTCTTTCAATTTACAGTAACTGCCTTAATTTATGCCCTCGATGAGCTAGCTGTGGTGTAAACCTACTTTTTTATATGTTGATATTATTATACGCTTATGTTTTAAATTTGCTTTCAAATTTAAGGTGCAACCTTCAGTCGAACAATTCTATGAATTTTCGTTTCTGTGTATCTTTGTATGTTTAAATCAAGATTTATATTTATGTAAGTACATTAGAGTGTTTTACATTTACATTTACATTTATTGTATGTTCATGTTATTGTATTTTTGTAAATTTTACGTACTTATTCAAAACGAATGCTCAACATTTAAAGAAATATGAAGTTGTTTCGGAATTACTTGCTCGTGGACTTAAGCCTTGTTTAACTCAAGATCTGTGTAGGTGTCAGCTACGTGGTGTTTTCGTAACTGAAAAAGATTTACTTTGCGAAAAATGTATTACACCTTCAGATTTAGATTTAGGAATTATAGAAATTCAAAAGACCCTTGAATAACAAATTCCGTACGGCAAGGTATACATCACTTCCTAAAAAATGTGTTGGTTTTTTAGAACCCGATTTAGCTGGTTTATCTTTGAGTCAACGATCTACCTCCAATACAGTTATTTCGTCCAGTGCATGTTGGATACTTCTACCGTGTATGTTTTGAGCCCCGTCAAACTTTTCGTTTTAATCGTGATAGAAAAGGTAGTCACAGTAACTTTTGTGTTAGTTACAATTCAAAAATGATCTCCTCTCGTTTATGAACTCCAAGACCTGAATGGAAACAATGTTGACCATTTTCATGTGAAAGACATGAAACCCAATTTTTATATATAACACGGATTAGGATTAGGATCAGGATTGTAACTCTTCCAAAAACTTGTGTAGTTTAGAATTCCTCCGGGTCTGTTTCTTCCAACCTGTGGGTGTAAAAGGTTATGCAATCGACTCCTTTTTCACTATCGCTAAATCGCCAAGATAAACCATGATGTTGTCACGTGTGTTCAAAATCTTACGAACCATCGCTATTTTTTCGCACTTTAGGTCATTTAGTACCGCCTTCAGAAAGGTAGTATAGTTGGTTAAAATATTGAACTTTTCAAAGTGTAAATTCTGAAAGTTTTAAGTTAATTACCTTTTTGTTGTTATTTGAGGATGTTTAGGGTGTTCTTATTGCTAATTAAAATTTGGAGCCCCGATCCTGTAAATGATACAGACCTTTTTTTTTATTTTGAATTGTTGCCCTAATTAATGGAAACCTTTTGTAAAATTACGTTTCATTTCCGCATGTGAGATTCATATGTGTAAATATTATGGTTATTCCTCATTATTTTAAATATCGGTAATTGTAGTTACTGGATTTGAAATTTTGTATACTTAAATTGAGTATAAAAGTATTATATTGTATGTTACATCGTTTGCGAATTTAAATTGTAGGCGACAAACTGTCGCATTTATTTTGATAAAATCTATTTTAATTAAACAAATAGTCGTATTTCTGAAGACGAAGCCTTAAAGCCCATTTTCGTAGGATGAACCTGTTACAAACAGATCATACATCAATGATAATCTATTGAGGTAGCATGGGAGTGCAGTTTAAATATCTGACGTAACGTTTTCCGATTTTTTCCGAAATGCCTTTCGTTTTTAGCGTATATGATAGTTTAAAGTAACGAAGCGGTTTAATTGGGTGAGGTTTATGTTACCGTTTGTCGTTATCGCGTGCCCACCTTTTAGAGTCCTCGGAATAGGGTTACGTGTCTATCGGTGGTGACAACCCTTGTCCCTTTGGATGTTTATCGCAATTCTGTGCGAAGTATTGGTGATTTAGTAATAAAGTAATAAAGAATTGCTGTAAATAAATAATGCTTACTTAGTTCATGTAAGTGTAAAGTTTGTTTTAATAAATGTGTAGATGGGAGTCAAGAACGATTTGTCAAAGTTTGTGTAAACTTAGAATTAAGAAGTTGCTGCCGTCGATCAGATACCGGAAGGAGTCATTGGTTTGCGTCGATTAAATATCAAAACGTCAATTGCAGTACCGTTGTGTAAAAGGAAGGGAAGTTCGATTGATTACTGTGGTGCTTTGTAAAGATAACTACATATTTTTCTGAATTTACGTTTGTTGGTGACTTTAATAAGATGTCTGTTTGCATTATTCAGACGGATGAATATGCGTTTTGTTTAAGTTTAATTTAAGCAACGTTTAGATATCAATTCAGTTTGTAAAGCGTATTCATTCATATGTCATATGGTGTTTATCTACATTTTATTTTGATTTCGATAGCTAAAATTACGTATTAATTTAAAATCATTTTGATTTATGTGTTCAACTAAATTAATTTTGTGCTATTTTATTTTTTGAGTAATTTAAAGATTTAAGATATACACATTAAGCAAATTGGGGTTATCTGAGCTTGCAAAACCCAATCTAAATCAGTTTTATTAGAAATTTTACGATATAAAACTATGTTCAATGTATTTTGGACAAAATGCTAATTGTTTTTCTTGATCCTTATTATATTTCAATATAGTATAGTGTTTATTAATTAAGTGTTATTTTTTATTTTACGAGAATTTTTGGAGTTTTGCAAATTTTGTAATGGCAAATTTTTCATTGTTTAGTGGTTTTATTATTTGATAAAAGCTTTATCGAGAAGTTCTTTTTGAACGTTTTAAAAGATACCGTAACGTAATTACGAAGTGAATAGATCGTTGACCGATCTACTGGCATATTTGCATACCAGTGGTTGTTTTGCGAGCATTCGCAAATTATTTTTGAAGATTTATAGGAATCGACTATCGACTGCAATTCATGGATTTACCTGGATTTGTCTTAACAGGTAACAGTTTGTTTATTTGTTTGGGAACGAACTGTGTATTTTTCGAATTTATGAATTAAGATCCCGATATTGGCGTTTAGTAGATTTCAAGATTTTCTAAATTTTCAATCGCGATTAGTTTTCTTGTGACGTGTTTTTAGTTTTAAACTGAATAATTAATTATGGTATTGATCAGATATTTTTGGTGATTTGAGACAATAATGTTGACGTTGAAGTTTATCGAAATATTTCATTATCCCAATTTTGCGGCTTTTATATAGAGCTTAGGATTTTATTGAAGTTTAGGTGAACTTTGCGTAAATATTTTTGGAGTAGAATTTTGAGGGAGTTGAGTGTTGTACTTCAAGTGAATATTATGGTTTCGTGTTAGGCCATTATTAGATCTAATTCATGACGTTTTCCGGCTATAAATGTATCTAACAGGTGGCGCGCGCGAGCGTACGTGTGCGTGTGCGTGTACGTGTGTGTGTACGATAACTCCAAAAATGAAAACACGTACGTACTTAAAATTTTGTATTTAAGCGTATTTTCATTTCTCCTGGAGCTGATCAGACTTTTGGAAACAGCTACATATTTCAAATATATAGATATACCAATATATAGACCTAATTATATAGATTAATTATGTAATTTTTTGATACGACGCGTAATTTAGCGACAAAAAAATATTCCTAAGGTAGAATTTAATTTTTTCAATATCTGAATAATGATAAATTTTAATGAAAACGTGTAGACATATTTTTTAAAGAAAATTTGATTCAGGTACCTTTTGTTTATAAAGTTTCTTAATATAAAGCGAAATAGGTGTACAAATTAAATAAATATGATTGAAAATGCCTAAACTATATTATCGACACGGTTTTGGAATTTTTTTAAAGTTACGATCTAGATGTCTATTAACCTCTATCTGACATGAATTTTTAAACGTCTGTTTGCCAAATATTATTGTTTTTTTTTTATAATGTTGCCTATTTTCGTAAAGAACTTATTATAAAAGAGTCGCATAATTATCGTAAACATATCTTCTAACCTGCAAAGTGGAAATTAAAAGAAATGAAATCATTCTAATTTTTTAGGATAACCATGCAACCTCTTCTTTGTTCGTTCATAACAAAAACCGGCAACATTGTAAAAACAAAAACAATAATCTATGTCAGGACGACGTTTAAAACTTCATGTCAGATAGAGATTTATAGACTTAAATACGTGTTAACTTAAGAAAAAAATTCTTAAGCCGCCCCCTTCCATAAAGTAAATAAAATATAACACAGCTTAAACATTTCATTTTTACATTTATTTCGCTTTACATTAAAAAACTTTATAAAGAGAAGTTATGTAAAATTAAATTTTCTTTAAAAAATATGTCCACCTTTTTTTATAAAATTAATAGTTATTCAGATATTCCCAAAATTTGAACTAACGCTTAAATTATACCAGCTAAATTACGAGTCGCACGAAAAAATTGCATAGAACATAACCGATATGTTTAAGGTCTATATCCACGTATTTTTATATCTTTGAAATATTCAGCCGTTTTAGAAATATTTGATAAAAACAAAAAACTGCACATAATACCCACCCCCTCCCGCTGGATTTCACCGATAAAATAAGCAGCTCAAAGAAAAATGAAAGCAAGTTAAAATACAAAATTTTAAGTACGTAGGTGTTTCGTACTGGAGTTATCGTAGATACCAGCATACACGCACAAGCACATACCCACGCATGCACGCATGCACGAACGCACGCACACTCGCAAACGCGAGCGCGCACAGGAAAATTTACAAGTATAAGAGTAACTGAATAAAAAATAGTCTGTAAGTAGAAGGTAGATCTTTCCCCACTAAGGTCAGATTGGTTAACTGGGAGGTAAATTTACAACTATCTTCAAAAACATTGTAGAAATTGGAACTGATTTATTAATTTTGGTCAACTTGGGTAAACATAGGGCAACATATATATCTTAGTGACCACCTCTGCAAAGCAGAGGCTTATTGCTAATTCTTTTTCAAAATGGTGGTGTTTTTTATTTTTACTAATCGTTGCGCCCAGATACCCCAAAAAAAGGGGCAACTGGAATGTACTGGGTATTTCATAGGGAATTTGCATAGTAAAATATGTAGGGTAACAGGAAGGTGTTATAGTAAGTAATAAATAATTATGAACATTTTTATTTTATTTAACTAAAAGACAATAGGAATGTTCACAGTTGCAATAAAACACTGTTATAAAATGCTTTCATATTCTATTAAAAAAAGTATTTTTCTAGAACTATTTGTATACAAAAGAGAAATCCTTAAAATTAAATCACCCTAAGGTGTTACTTAAATAACAAAACATAAACATACTCTCGCGTTTAAGAACTGTCCTGTATCGAATTTACTTACTAAGTAAGTATCTTAAATAGATAGTTGCCCCTATCTATCTATCGGTTTCGGCAGTTTTTGTAAAATCCGATGTCGTGGAACTATTGCGGTGTCGATTACATTTGGGAAAACATAATACTTATTTTTTTGTCTCATACGTGACACCTCATAGTCGTTTTGGAATACCTTAGTAATTTGAGAGACAAAGGTTTTTCTGGTTTCCTTTTTGGTACCTTCATTGTAAATGAAACAACACTCAACAAAATCGTGTTCTTGTAATTGATCACTTGACTCCTCTGTGTCTTTATTTGTGTCCTTAACCTCTTGGTAGCAATCATCTGGCTTGTAATTACCGTTAATGTTGATATCATCTAGGTCATGTATGCTCTCATCTATTAAATCGTCCTCTTCGTCGATGTAGTTTTTTTCAATTTCTTTTTCTAAAGACGAGTCACTATTTTGTGAGGAATCTGACAAATTTTTTTTTCTAACATCTGTATTTGGCGTTTTCCTTGCCAGTTTAAACTTGTCCATATATCTTTTCGAAGCTTGTTGTTTAATTTTCTTATTTGTTTCTGATGCTTTCCTGTCTTCATCTTCTTGCTTCTTTTTAAAATATTCGACAGAAGTTATAATTTCTGCACTTAGGCAAACTCTTTTTCTTTTTGGTTGAGTGTCACGTTTTGTATTATTTCCTGATAATAGTATTTGGGTTAGAATATTCTCAAATGATATATTTTGGTCATTACCGTGTGAAGAAGTTTTTTCTTTATCAGAAATTTCGGAGTCTTGACATAAGGGTTCCACAGTTAACGTTTGCGATTCATTAGATGGACCAGGAATAGGTTCAAGAGTTAACGTAGAGGATGCTTCAAATGGACCAGCGATAGGATCAGCAGTAGGCTCGTCTTGTGCCTCATTGTCTGTGGTAGTAGGAATTTCTATAGAATTGTTCTTTTGATTCCTATACTTGTTAAGGTCAGACTCCAAAAAAATATTTATCGATAGTTGATTGAGATCAGGGCCACCAGTTTCAGCGTTGTAGATCCCAGTAGCTCGAAAAGCGTTGATTATATTACTATTTGGCATGTTTTTATATTCTTTGTTAAGAATCTGAACAAACTCACTCTTCGAAATTCTCCGTCTGGTATTCATCCTCTGCCATTTACAGAGCGCTTTGTCCCAACTGCTTTTCATTCCTTTAAATACCCCTACATCTAGTGGTTGAAGTATATGTGCGGTGGTAATTTCAAAATTGTAATATTGTTATCCGTTGCGTCTTTGATGACATCACAAGTGATATGGGAAACGTGACCGTCGACAATAAGGAGCACGGGGCGCTCAGAAGGAATGTTAGGAATAAAACATTTATTAAACCATTTTGCAGTCATCCAGCCTCTATCTGATGCTGCAAAAGTAGTTTGATCTAAGGGATCGGATTTCTCAGGCACCATTGACTCTATGACATCCTTTCCTTTAAATATTGAAAGTAAAGGCAGTTTTTGCCCTGAAGGCGAACAACAAACTAAAACAGTTGTGTTTTCCCGACCATAAGACGAAATGGTTCTGGAACACTTAGAACCTATACTACCCAAAACTTTTGTCTTTGACGGGTCATTGCAAAAAGAAGTTTCGTCGAAATTATATATTAGGTGGGGTTTGCCCGTTAAATTTAAGTTCTCTACTGTTTTTTCGACTAAATCTATGAACCCGTATATTGTCCAGGGATTTTCTTGTTTTTTTCTAGACGCCTCAACTCCTTGCGGTTTTTTCAAAGATAATTTATTCCTGGTACAAAAATTCAAAAACCATTGCTCACCTGGTCTACCATCCTTAAACTTTGTGTTTAATTTATTCCTTTTAACGTAAATTTCCACAATGTCTAATACTTCTCTCGAGATAGTCCGTATCCCCAGTTCTGCATTTGATTCAGGGTCCTCGCAAGTTCAGTTTCAATTTCAGAACTCATGCAGAATACTCCTCCGCCACCTTTTCCTTCCTTAGCTACAACACCCTTTGCTCCCCTTGTTCCTTTTACATAATGACGAATTGTTGATTCTGGAACAGCATATCTTCGTGCAGCTGCGTAAATTGTTAGGTTGCTATTTTTAACATCAACTACAGCTTAATGTAGTGCATCTTTTGTATAAACCCCTCCATCTGCACCCTTTGTTGTCTTTCTTTGGTAGTTCCTTACCATACTGGATTGCTAAAATATAAAAAATGGATGTCAAACAAATATAGGGTAACTGGGGGGTTAACTTCCAGTTGCCCATGCATATTACGCCCAGTTACCCCTGGGAGCAATTTATTAGGGCAACTGGAAGGTACACTTTGGTGACACTGTTTATATTCCAACACTTAAAATAACACAGACATTATGTTGAATAATCTCCAAATACAGCACATATTCATTTAAATTCAAAAATTTTCAAATGTAATACTTACCAAGAGTAAAATACTTAGCGTGTGTAATATGTTGTACTATGACCATCTGAAGAACTTTCATAAAATAATATTTTCTGCGATAACAACAGACACGTGCTACTCGACACCGTTTGGTTTTTGTACTACTAGGTGAGGGCAACTGACAATTAAATGGCGGGAGATTCAACTTTATAAATGCAATGGAAATAAACATACATCCCAGTTACCCCGTACGCCCAGTTACCCAACTAGACCTTACTTCTTATTTAATTGATTCCACAGTTAAAAGTAGGCATGGCTTAATGGCGTAAAATTCTAATTTTTTAATAGTGTTCTGATTGGTTGTTGGAAAATAAGTATTGAATTTTTATGATAGTCAAATACTAAATTTAAAATTTTTAAGTGTGTTAGGTAGCAATTGCAGCTTACATTCTCAGCAAAAAAGAATGAACGTATTAAAAACATCAATATCAAACAATAATAAAATATGAAAACGCAAAAAATAATCCTGCTATTTTAATTGTTTAATTTCAAAACCAACTAGTAAAGGGACCTAAAAAGATAAACAGCAAAAAAATCAGTAAGACATTAATTAGGCATAATTTTCAATATTGATTGTTTAATTGTTAGTTATAGTAAATTTAATATTCCATTCACTATAAATATATCATTAATTAAGCGACCTCTGTATGATATCCTTGTAACAAAGACTAAAACTTGTTATCATGTTCTGCCCATTATACAAACTGTCCATGTTATGAGATAATCTCGAATTAATTTTCAATAAAGCCTAAAAATTAGATAAACAATGAACCTCCGGCTGGGAAGATAATTTCAATTAATTAATGAGGAATTATTAAGATCGTGAATTGCATAAAATTATACTTTGTTCTATAATATGCGATGAATCTGATTCGACTTCGCACATACATAGATACATCTCAATCTAGCCTTTAATTTAGCAAGTATCATTTTCAATCTTTTAATTCCTTGCAAAAATAACAAGTACGTTATAAAGTAATTGTTACAAACGTATATTAAATGTGAAAATTAAGGGTATCTAAACAGAAACAATGTATGTTTACGTAAACATATAAAATTGATGCTGAGTGCAATTTGCTTACAGAACTGGGAATTTTGTTTCTCATTTCATAATTTGTGTTGCTTTATTTCTTTACTTTGAACATTTTTGTTACAGCTTTCGACCTTTTGTAACATAATGTTTCCTCAAGCTCCAATAATTTGAAAAGTTCAAATCTTATAAACGAAAACGTCTATGTACAGAAACTATACTCAAAGCGAGGCATTCTTGTTTTCAGTTACTTTTTTTCCCAACATGTTTAATAATATAAATTTTCTCATTTAATATCAGAGAAGAATACAAAAAGCTCTTTCGCTTTCAGATCCAAAAGCACGAAAAGTTGTTTACGTCAACGCCAGCGGTTGCCAACTTAGGTGTAACAATAGC